>CAJPVJ010004110.1:0-10002 GCA_905397405.1 Oppiella nova | reverse complement strand
CCCAGGTTACTTTTCATGGCACCCAATGGCAATGGTTGCGTACGACCCGGGCGTTTGCAATAAGCATTGAATATGGCCTGTATTTCTGGCGGATCGCCAGCCTTTGAATAAAAAAAATTGTTTTCATTAATTATTGACAAATTATTAACTATTAGATACTATTATGTAAATGAATAAAACAAGTTTTAAGGTAAACAAGTTTCAAGTACATGTAAAAAGTATTTATTTTTATAAGTCGTGTGTAAATAAAAGTTTTGCACTAAACGTAAATAATTACTATATTATATAATATTATTAATATTATTATAATACTATATTATTATATTATATAATATTATTAATATTATTATAATACTATATTATTATATTATATTTTAACTTGAGCTAGATGTTATCCTATCTAATAGTTCTATAATGAAATTACTAATAAATAAAATATAACCAAGGCCAACCTTAGTGCCGGTGCAATGGGCCTCAAAATAAGTCAACTTCAGTGGGTCTACGTTAGCGTCGGTATACGACACGACCATCAGTTCCTCCTGTGCCTCAGACAATGGGAACAGCATTCCTATGGTCTTATTGCCGTCGATGTTCATACGGGCGGACAATACAGTGGCGTATAGGCGTCGGGAGGTGTGTCGGCGCTGTAGGAACAGTGCGCACACGGCCTCCGACTTGACGAAGCCGTCCGCCTCCCTGTCCAATACGGCCGACACACCTCTCGGCGAGCATATGCCTAACTCCTGTTGAAACTGATAGATGTATGGCTCGAATAGCATGTGAGTGCCGCACACGACGGCGCTGTCGATGTGACCTTGTTATCCGTAAATTACAGTATAAATACATTAGTTTGTGGGATAACTCAATCAGTACGTACGCAATCCATTTATAATTTTAAAAGTAATTATTTTTATGTCAAGCATAATATGCTGTAGCAAGATTATTTATAAAAGCAATGTACCCAGCCTCATGTCATTCATAGCCAGTGTGAGGGCCGACCCACTGGCCGAGCAGGCGGTGTCCACTATCAGTGACGGCCCCCTGAAGTCAAACACGAATGATATGCGGGAGGCGTAGAAAGTCTTCATATTAGACATCGTTTGTAACATAACTTCGTGTAAATTGATGCGCGAATCGGGCTGTAAGTCGTCCGGCAGCCCATCACTCATGCCATATATGGATACGCCTACGTATACACCCGTATGGCTGCCCCTCAGTTCCTGTGGGTTTACACCTATGTATCAAATCTTTCATTTAGCATGAATTGGGTTTAGCGTTAGGTTAGGTTAAGCACCGGCATCAACAATGGCTTCGTAGGTGACCTCCAGAAGCATACGGGCCTGTGGGTCGACCTCATCGACCACGTCCTTCATGAGCCCAAAGAATGTGGTGTCAAACCTGTCGAAGTCCACTATTTTGCCCATTCGGGGGCACATGTCGTATAATTCTGTGTATATTTGTAAGTTTGTTAGGAATTATTTTTTTTCAAATCTAGGTTTTAGCTTAAAATATAGTAAACATTTGTATACCTATTGGCCAACGCGTGTCATCACCGGTGATCATATCCGTGCCATCGAACAGATTCTTTGCCAACTCGTCGGTGGTGTCCGACAGTGGGAACCGACCGGACATACCACTGATCACCACATCGTTCACAGACATTATTTTTTAAATGTTAGCTTCAAGTTAGCTAGTCACAATAAATGAATAAACTGCATTAGTATGAAATTATAAGTTTTACAACAACTGGCAGTAATAAATATGTTATAGTCCGATAATATAGTAATACAATGAGTACTTTAATGAATAAGATTTTAAATTCAAAATAAATGAAAGAAATACAAAGTAATGTTAGTTTATCACAATATGTTAAAGCTTTATAAAGCCTTCTGAAGAATTTACTCATAAATGGATATTTAATTTGTTGATGTGATCAAAATCATGAGGCATTTAGATGTACACACTATTGACAATATAACTTACTATTGGATTATATTAAGTTTAAAAAAAATGTGTTATTTTAGGTGCAGGTTATTATTTCAATTGAGTGTCTGTACGAAAACATTTGCTAGTTTGAAAATAATAAAGTGGAATATATTAAATAAACTCAATGACAAATATTAATGTTAAATACATAAAATAAATTAAAATTATAGTTAAACTTAAATCGTTGTTAATTGTTTTGCAAACTATAATTTTATAATTTTTGCCATTTGATTAAACAGTTATTTAAAAGGTCATTTACCTACATACACGTTATATTTTAAATAAGATGTCTAGTCTAACATAATATTCTCCTTATAAAAAATGTTAAATAAAAAATCCTTTAAACGTGTTTCAAAACTCATAAAGATTACAACATAGATGCTAATAAACAAGTTTGAAAGTATTATTAAACTTGCAATAATATACTTTGTTGTCGATAACATGTTATTGATATAAAATGTTATTTTATTTTTCTTATTGAAAATATTTTCGTTTTTATTAGAGTTTTATTCTAACAGTTTTAAAAGGCTTAAATATTACTAATATTATATTAGTATGAAATATGCCTGGTTGAATTAACTGGTTGCCCACTACTAAATGGCCTGTAGTTGTAAACACAATTTTAATAGCAAATAGTGTCCAATATATGGGTAATACTTAAGACTTATTTTGAGTGCATTTCGAGTTTGATTGCAATATGAAATTGAAATGAAGTTTACAATAACTTTACCGGTAATTAAATGAACAATAATCTGAAATATAGTTTAAATAAAGTAATTATCGGGATATAATAATCTGGCAATTGGTATATTTCACGATTATTGTTTATTATCGATACTTGAAATTAAAAGTTAGTGAATAAATCTGTGATCACTATTAATAATTTAAACTGCAAAACAAAAATTGAAAATTATTTCTAAATTAAATGATGTATTCTGGAGATAACAATAATTATTGGTCTATATTTGTATGATTTTATTAGATATTAATTTCATTATATAAAATTATACATGAACATTTTAAGTTGTACAGCAAATAAGTTAGAAAACAAATCATTTCACTGACAATGAAATCAATAAAAAATGCTTTAATATATGTCATTGTAATTAGTTTAATAGGTGTAATGTTATGATTATGCAAATTATAATTATTTCATTTTAATAGTCTAATATCCCATTAAAATAAAGTAATTCATATTAAAACTGTTACAATATTTGATATAAAGTATATTTTTGGAGTAAGTATCATAAGTACATGTATATTTTATTGTTTCTGTTAAAAACATAGTATAAAAGTAAAACTTAATATTATAGTATAAGTTTAGAAAATCTTATAAATTACATATAATAATTACAATACAAATGAATTGTTTATTTATTTATTAAAATATAATAAATGGCTAATATAATAAGCCCAACTACTTTTGCATTAAATAAAGTATTGCCGAAATCCCTGTCCATTCCCAGGGCTGGCACTCATCTCTACGGTATTGGTCTATCACTGGATAAGCCATTCAGTGATTCAAAGAGACGTCTATATAATCACCCGATTATCGTATTTATTGTAATCATGTTTTACTGGAATCTAAGATTAATTATATTACTTATACTTCGGGAACGGAATCACAAATTTCATGCCATTCTTGGAGACTCGCCTTATTTTGCAGGCATTCAACTACAGGGGACTGTTATGTTTTTGTTTTGTGGTATTATCGCCATATCCTCACAAATACTAAACTACTTTAACAGTAGGAATGGCATAAATTCGGTGAATTTAACTGTTTTAAAAATGCTATCGGGTTTCATACCACCGGTAGATATCGGTATTAATGATAAAACTATTATATTATTGTTGATTGGATTCAGTAAAAAGTGTATTGCATTCACAGAATTTATGAATATCACAACACCTTATTTAATATTCAGTGCACACTTTATAGCATTTTCACTAAAATTGAAAACTAATCAAATTATATTATACGCGATTCCACATACAATTTTAGCAACAATTTCAACTTATTATATAAATAATATAATACTGTGGCAATTAGTATATTTCACGATTATTGCATATTATTTAAAATTAAAAGTTAAATATGTTAATCAATTTTTATTGCCAATTAGCAAAATGAAAACAATGTTTGCTTTGCATAAAATATTGTATCAATTAAATGATGTGTTTGTGGAGGTTCACCATCACAATAACATTTATTGGTCTAAATATTTAGGCATTTATTGGATATTAATTTCTGTAGTAATAACACTATTTTTATTTGCAGCATCATTTGTCCGTAAATTGTTACTTGTTCAAATAGTAGCGTTTACATTATTCGTTCAATTCCTATTGACTCTAATGTTAATTATACACTATTCAGCATCACTTACATCGCAAACATTTGTATCATACAAATACTTGTTGAGTAATTCATGTCATTTGAAAACTCATTTACATTTGGCTATTTGCAACTTTCATTTAAATTAAAGGTATTCATAAAGCTGTTTATAAATACATTATGGGTAAACAAGCTAAATTTATTTTGATATGTTTATAGTTGGCAACGTTTACCGAGGGGTTGGGACACAAAAGGGTTGGCTTTTACTGTTGGAAACTATTTCTCATCGATAGGTTCAGGGGATATAAAGTCAGTATTTATTAAATAATCTACAAATAATATGCATAAAAATAATTATTTATTTATTACAATCCTATTCTAGATATTATTTTTTATCCCATGGTTATTTATCAAATTTATGCGACATTTTCTATTAACTAATACTGTTAACTAAATTTTGTTTAATAATAGATAATTATAGTAGATCATAAATTATTTTGTTGATTATAAAAAAATATTTATCCTTAAATACCAATTAATTAATAACTATAATTTTTACCATTAAGATATTTTTACAAAATAAAATTGCCAACGTAACTGTACAATATTCTACAATGCATTGTAATTACATTATAAGAATCAATAATAAATAAAATATTAGTATTTTAATGTAAATTATAAGAATATAAAAGTTAGTAAATTATTCAAAACAAAAATCTTAATAAAAAATCATTATTTCACTGTCAATAGTCATTATTTAACTTGAATTATATTATTTATGATTTTATGCATTTATGTTATGTTTATGCAAAAATATAATGAAAATCTAAGATATATTTTAGACGTAAATTACTATTTATTGTTATGTTTTAAACATATAACTTAACGGTGATATAGCTGTATTAATAACTTATTTTCTTACATTAAAAATAATGTTATTATGTTTAATCTAACTTGTAAATGTAATTAAGTAATACAATATGATAAGTCCAACTACTTTTGCTTTAAATAAAGTGCTTCCAAGATCCCTGTCCACTCCCAGGGCTGGCACTCATCTCTACAGTATTGGTCTATCACTGTATAAGCCATTCAGTGATTCAAAGAGACGTCTATACAATCACCCGATTATCGTATTTATTATATTAATGTTTTACTGGAATCTAAAACTATTTATATTTCTTATACTTCCGACACAAAGCAATCAATTATATCTAACTATCGGAGATGTGGGCTATTTTGCAGGCATAAGAGTACAGGGTAATGTTTTGCTATTATTCTGTGGGGTACTAAGCATTTCATCGCAAATATATAATTATTATAATTATATAAATGGTATAAATACATGGGATTTGAATCTATTTAAAATGCTTTCTGGTTTAATACCACCCGTTAGTGTTGGTATTGTTAACAAAAATATGATTTTAAAGTTGATTGCATTCAGTAGAAAATGTATCAAATCTACAGAATTCATAACAAATATATTTGTTTATTCATTTTTCTGTGGAATTTTAATGATTTTTTCATTAAAGCTAACATTTAATGAAATTATGTTTTACGCGATCCCTCATACTATTATATTAACATTGGCAAGTAACTATATCAATCGTATAGTAATCTGGCAATTAGTCTATTTTACGATCATTTCTAAATATTTATCTTTAAAAATTCATTCAATAAACCAAATGTTATTAGTGGACATCAGGAGAGGCAACACTATTACAAATATTTACAAAATTATCCTCAAATTAAATGATATATTTATGGAGATTAATGAATACAATAATACTTATTGGTCTACATTTTTGGGCATTTACTGGATATTAATATCTTTAGTCATTGCACTGTTTTTGTTTGGAGCATTATTTGGTGAATTATTATTATTTGTACGAATTTCATTGATTTTACTATTTATTGAAATACTATTTACATTGATGCTAATAATTCATTTCTCAGTACTTATTACGAAACAAACATTTATATCATACAAACTATTAAATTCATATATGGTTCAAAATAAACAAAAAGCAGTTATATTTGGATTTTGGCAAATAGCGTTCAAAATTAAAGTTTGTATAAAATATTTCAATTAATAAAATATTTTATTTTTATTAACAAGTAAATATTTTGTCCGAATAGTTGTTATCATTTATTGAAAGGTTGGGTCAAAAAAGGGTTGGATTTTACTGTTGGAAACTATTTCTTATCAATAGATTTAGAGGATATAAAGTAAGAGATTTAATGATATAAATTAATTAAGAAATAAATTATACATAAAATTAAATGATCATTTTTGACTTTAGATACTGATGTTTATATCCGTGCTATTTATCAAAGTTGTCCGACATTTTCTAGCACTTAAATAAAATAAATTACAAATGTATTGTGGTATATTTTGTAGTTTATTAAAATTACATTTAATCTCGATAATATTAATAACTAAGAATTTTGAATCTGAATTTCTTATGAATTTAAAATATAAATTATGTGAATATAATGATTACAGTAGTTAGTAAAATATTTAAAACAAAAATTATATCCTTAATTAGAAAATCAATATTTAAATCCATAACAAATAGTCATTATTTAAATAAGATCATTAGTGTTAAACAATCCGATATTGTTATGATAAACCTGGGAATATTTATTTTACTATTTATTATTAAGATTGAAATGTCATTTTTTATTTCTGTAAGTTAATTAGTAAAGCAAATTAGTACTAATGTATTTAATCTGGTATAATTATATTAATATTTTCTTATTTATTATTCCATGTTATTATGTTTAATTTAAGTTAACTATTAAGTAATATGATAAGTCCGACTACTTTTGCTATAAATAAAGTATTGCCGAAATCCCTGTCCATTCCCAGGGCTGGCACTCATCTCTACAGTATTGGTCTATCACTGGATAAGCCATTCAGTGATTCAAAGAGATGTCTTTACAATGACCCGATTATCGTATTTATTGTAATCATGTTTTACTGGAATATTAAATATTTTTTAGTATTTATAATTCGGGAACAGTCGATATTTTTATTTAATTATGGGGTGTGTGGGTTATTTTGCAAATGTAAGACTACAATGTACATTCCTATTCATATTTGTGTCGCTTATCGCTATTTCCTCACAAATACTCAATTATCATAACTATAGACATGGATATAAAGTATGGGATGGATGTGTGTTTAAAATGCTGTCGGGTTTTACACCCGTTAGTATTGGTATTAACGATAAAAATCTTATCTTAAAGTTGATTGGATTCAGTAAAAAATGTATTGTATTCACAGAATTTATCACAAATATAATGCCTTATTTAGTATTTTGTAGTATATTAGTGGTATTTTCATTAAGGCTAACCATTGAAAATGTTTCTATTTCATGTTTCTATTTTCGGCAGTATATGCTGAAATAGCCATTGTCGTGAGAGTTAACATATCTGGTTCAATATATCGGATGAGTCCTGACTAATATAGGCTTATCTTTCGCTTCTTACAAGCATTTTTTGCTTACGACTAAATATCAAAATCTTTAGTGTTTAAAGTCTATGAGTTTAAGTTAAAAAGATATTAATATTTAGTTGTAAACAAAAATGCTTGTAAGAAGCGAAAGATAAGCCTATATTAGTCAGGACTCATCCGATATATTGAACCAGATATTATTAATTTTTATTGAATTATTACAAACCCTGCTACTAATTATACACTATTCAGCATTGTTATCAAGTCAAACATTCATTTCATACAAGATATTTAACTCATATATTGCTCACAAACAGCTAAAATCATTTACTTTCGGTTATTTGCACCTGTCGTTCAAATTAAAGGTATTATCAAAGTATTGTTATAAAGTTATTACATGTACATTAGTTGTATACTGTATTAATAATTTTATTTTTTTGTATTAATACTTATAGTGGGCATCATTTATAGAAAGGTTGGGTCAAAAAAGGGTTGGCTTTTACTGTTAGAAACTATTCCTAATCAACAGATTCAGAGGATATAAAGTATTATTTAAATTACCAATTTAAATATTTTAATTGTTTTTCAATTTCTATTTAGATATTAACTTTTATGCCATTGTTATTTATCAAACTTATCCAACATTTTTTATCGATCAAATAAACCTAATAAACATCTATCTTATTAATGAAAATGTATGTATTATTTATTACTAATATACCTGAATGATATTATACTGTATAATTTATACCGTAGAAGTATTGTTTATATCAATACATTATTTTCTATTTATTTATCACTTTGTATTACGTTTTGTATCGATATTAATTATAAAACAAAAATTATATCATATGTCATACACTACTTATGATACTAATTGATATTAAATAAAATTATTTTAAAACAAATAGGTGAGTTTGTTGAGTGGCAAACACTAAATTACATAATACTGACTGTGGTTGTAATTATGATTAAAGCCAGTTTGTACAAGTATTTATTTTACTAACAACTTAATTGCACTAATCATATTGTCCATATTAGCACCTTTCGTTAATATCTATATTAATCACATATATATTTATCAATTAGTCTATTTTTCAAAAGTCATTAGTTATTAATCATTAAAATATCATTAAAATTAACAAAATTGAATGTTATAAAAGATATAAATAATGTTCAATTAAAAATAAAATTTAATAAATACACAAGACAATTCATGTAAGATTTTATTTATAAACTAATAAAACATAATACAAAAGTGTCATTATTCAATTTAATATCTGTATTGCATTATACATACATTTTATTAAATAATATTCTATAAAAGTATTATATTTTGTATTTGGTATAAAGTATAATATTCTCATGATTTCCGGTTTAGTTTACAAAAATATACAGCAAATAATTTTATTGTTATTTACAAAACTATGTTCTCAATGAATAAAATTCATGATTTATAAATATAATATTCCATATAAGTATACAATTGAGTCAATATTTTGCTATTTTGTCTTTACAATAGTTTTCAGTGCACTCTCCCTCTCATTCCCCCCTTTCCCCTCTAAAACCTATAGTGAAAATAATTACCTTTTGTATTGAATTAAATAATAAAATATATTTAAAATATAAACCTCAATATCGCAATTTTAAGAATTTTTAATTATTTCTACATCACTAGAAAATAATTAAATAAATTTTTTATAATATAATAGAATAATAAAAGTGTCAATAAAATAGTATTAATAAAAATCTAACAAATAAAAATTTTTATTAAACTACTTTCCAATAAATAATTTAAAAATCTTTTGTGAGTATTATAGGTAGGAATTTTTTAATTAAGCTATAAACTTTTAATATAAAAAACAAAATACTATAATAACAATTACATTACATACATTTTTACAGTAAAAGTGCAATATAAATAAATAAATAAATAATACAATGTATTTAAAACCCAAATAATAAACTTTTTATTAGTAATAAAATTATTAATATTATTATATTTAAACATAATTTAAATGTAACTCAAAAATCAGGTTATCATCGAAAATAAGTGCATTTAACTGATGTCATGAATGGCATTGAAAGGTATGTATTATTTTTTCTGAATTGAATATCCAGTTCCCCAAACTGATTGCATTCATATACGAGCGAACATTGCGTAGACGACTGTCCCTTATATTTGTGTCGAAAATCTTGTTTTACTGTTTTTTAATTAAATAATTTT
>CAJPVJ010004109.1:0-10004 GCA_905397405.1 Oppiella nova | reverse complement strand
ACACGCGGTGAACGCATTGATACGACTGTCCAGAGAGCACCCAAAACAGATCACTTTGTTTGCTTTGGGACCCCTCACCAACATAGCACTGGCCTATCATTTGGATAACAAATTGTTTGACAATTTGGAGCAAATCGTGTTTATGGGCGGAACTCTTGATTTTGCCGGAAATTCAGATCCAATGAAAACTTTTAATATCGTGAGTGATGTGGAGGCCTGTCGTATAGTACTGTCCACTGCTAAATGTCCTCTTACTGTCGTACCTGAAGAATGCTGTAGAAGTAATATACTGACCTGGGTATTCAATAATTTCGTTACTATTGATATTATATATATAAATCTATTAATACCGTAAGTGGTTTTTAGGATATTTACGACAAAATATCAAAATTGGATTCAAAGAAGGCAAAGTTTGCGAAACAGATAATGGAAATGGAGTACAAGAGGGTTAAGCCCCGTAAGAATTGATACAAATAATAATATTGATAATTAATTGAAAACTTTAATTCATGATTACTCTAACAATTAATATCTCAATTGCCAGAACCGGGAGCTAAAGGGTTCATAATGTTTGATATACTGGTAGTAATGGCAGTCGTATACCAGGACTACATTGAATCCCAACAGGAATATAAGACATCCATTGAATTGAACGGAACCCTCACGAGAGGGGAACTGGTGTTTGATAAGAGAACGCCGGGACCTGATGTTAAACCCATGGACTGGACTTCGGTTATGTTTATCAAACACTTTAAAGATTCAAAGTTTTCACAACTTTTACTTGATTTTATGAAATAATATCAATTATTATGACATTATTATGACATTTAATACAAGAATAATTAAAATTGTAATGAAGTTTTAATATTTATTGTATTAAAATGATCTCTACTAAGTTATTTCAATAAAAATTCGTATATTTTTATTTTGTGTTTTTATATTACTGTAATTTGTTATTGAGACAATTTATAATTCTAATTATAATTGCCATCAAATTGGATATCAATTCAAACGTGAACTCAATTAACACACAATTTATATCGAAATTAAGTTTATTATCAAAACTAAAAGCATTTAATAAGCATTTGTGTGAAACAGACACTCAATTGAATGATAAGTCATTGCTTGTAATATTGGAGACAATAATGAAATGAATGTCAAAACAGATGACTTAATAAATTGTCTCAAATTATTGACAATTAACGCCACAAATAAATTTAATAACTAATTGGGATCTAATGTCACACAAACGCATTCATACGGGAGACAAACCATATGATGCCGAGGGTTGTGGTCAACGATTTTCAGACAATTCTGGTCTTTGGTATCACAGAAATAGTGTTCACTTAAAACTCAAGAGATTTGTTTGCAATGAAGAGAATTGCGGACAAAAATTGAGCCGAAAATCACAACTAATTCAACACAAAGACATTCATTTGACAAACACTTAATCATTGATTCATTTCTCAATTACTGACTAATTTATGAAAACTCTATTTAATCTCAGATTTGAATGACTGTACTGGATAAGTCATTTTGTGATAGCATTTATCATAAAGTAATTGACATTATTGTTCTCATCCTGATAGTTATAAATGACTATTAAAATGTGATTAAATTAAAACTTAATGTAAGCTTAAAAACAAATTCAATGAAATAGTGTTGAAAACTTTTGCTCAAAAACTACTTCTACTGAATATAATGTCGTAATTATTGTACGGAATGTGAAAAACCAAACAAAAAAGTTTTCCACAAATATTCGATGCAATCGATCATCGATTTGAACGTAAACTTCAAAAGTGTTGTCAAAAATCAAAGCCTCCAACGAATGCCACAATCAATGATCACCTGAAGTCTGGTCCACAACCGCCTACCACACCGTCCTATCACCACAACTGGTCCGCCAATCATCGCATGCGTGCCGGCGATCGACCACCAAATGGATGTCAACAGCAATGATGTGCTCATAGAGGAGACGCTGTCCGCCAAACAACGTCTTCGGGAAGTGATGCGCGAGAACTCGGAGATGAAGGAACTGATCCTCTTCTTGGACGACGAGCGCAATTACGCCAAACTCGTGGTCAAGGAGTTCAACGCCAAACAGCTCAAGACGTGGAACCAAATGAAGTGTAAACTCAATCTTCTGGAGCAGAAGCAGTTTGAGCTGATCCGCGAGAACTACTCACTTAAACAAGTATGTCATCCGTGGTTATCATTCATTGTCATGCAGTGGTGTCTGTGTAGAGGTGGACACCCCTCACCCCTCCCTGCGCTCTATCCTATCGCCAAATGTTATGCATTTCTGTGACCACAGAGTCTACCGTTTGATGTCTTAGACATGTCTGCGGTATTTGTGGTCAAAGATCTGATAAGTTATCGATTTTTATACTATATTTGTGTCAATCTTATGGACACAACACTCACTTTCACCGGCTTTTAGCCAATTGTTTGCTAAATACACCCAAACTTCTCACTATAACATACCCGCCCTCTTATACCTGTCCTTTATTTACTCGCTTTTATAGACTATTTTTAGGCATTTAATTATTTATGACTTTTTAAACTACTTTTTAAGTTATTATTAGTGTTGCCATGTTCATTTCTAAAATGCTTTATTTGTTTATTTGTTATATTTATTGTTATTTAATTTGAGTTATGTTTTGTGCCTTTAATTACTAAAACATTTATAAGTTAACCGTTAGTTCAATGTTTATAATGATTAGTTAGTTTGATTTTATTGTTATTTTTAGTTATTTATAAACTTTTAATTGAGACAATTATTTAAAAGCACTATAATTTACGTATAAATAGTAAAAAGTAACAAAAAAAGCAAAAAAGAGTCTGAGGTCCTACCGAGACTCGAACTCGGATCGCTGGATTCAGAGTCCAGAGTGCTGACCATTACACCATAGAACCCACATACTGGCGCTCACTTACTCATCCCTTTTCAAGCACTACAGTGTTTCTTATGTATTAATAGCTGAACAGTTCAGAAGTGAATAAACTTTTTGAAACGCTTTTCAAGTTTGAAANAAATCAAGAGTTCCGCCCATAAACACGATTTGCTCCAAATTGTCAAACAATTTGTTATCCAAATGATAGGCCAGTGCTATGTTGGTGAGGGGTCCCAAAGCAAACAAAGTGATCTGTTTTGGGTGCTCTCTGGACAGTCGTATCAATGCGTTCACCGCGTGCTCGCTCTCAATGTGGGGCACAATAGGAGGCATGTCTTTAGTAGAGTCTCCCAAACCATCCTTTCCGTAGTAATCGTCGGAAACGTATTTTCCAATTATGGGTCCCTCACAGCCCCGGTAGACCTTTATTTGCTATTTAGTCATAAACTAATAGGAGGCATGTCTTTAGTAGAGTCTCCCAAACCATCCTTTCCGTAGTAATCGTCGGAAACGTATTTCCCAATTATGGGTCCCTCACAGCCCCGGTAGACCTTTATTTGCTATTTAGTCATAAACCATATATTATTTAAAATTCAATTGTCATTTTGTCCCAAAGGTTACCTCCAGTTCACTCGCTCTGAGAGTATAGCAAACATTTTTGCACACATTATCCACATATGTATTACCAAATGAACAGGTGATCCCCAGGATGTCTATCATTTCTTGTTTTTGACAATACGTGGCCAACATTATGGCCAACGCATCATCGACACCACAATCCGTGTCTATTATCACTAACTTCTTCGACCCCATCACTGGTTTAATGTGATAATCAGATTTGAAGTGATTTATTAAAAATGCATTACTTTTTATACGATGTGGATGTAAAATGTAATCAAAAACGTATTGAACAGTCAATATATCAGCAAATTAAGGATCCTGTAGTTTAGGGAAATTACCTTTTTTGGCATATTTTTTATCATATCTTATTTTAGAAATAACATCATGTCAATTAGACTGAACAATCCCATCTAGCAATTTGAAAACTAGCATCTAGCAGATTATATATTAATCATTTATTCTAAGGTTTACCTGTTTAGAGTTTACCTGAAACTGAGGTTCCTACAATATATTATTGACTATTAAAACAAATATTTGTGATTAGCACATTTATCAATATAAAAAGTTATTATTTAATATTTATATTTAACCTAGATTTTCAATACCAATTGTTTAATTAGTTTAATAATTAAATTGATATTAAAACGGATTTAGTTTTAAGTCATACAGTAAGTTGTAATATATTTTTATCAATCGTATCATTTATAAAAACAATTAAATTGATTAAAAAGTTAAATAAGCAAATTTTAATCAAAAGTGAATTGGGTCATATTTGAATCATTGAAATGATTTCCATATTAATTGTTTGCGTTATTCTTGAGTGTGATCTCACATACGGTTGTGGTGTGAAAGTTCATCTACAGTACAAGTAATCACAAAATCAATCACTAATCATATGATGTATTTCTCAAATATATTTCAAATCATACACAGGCCTGAAACAGTTGCACCAAATCAATGACATTTGCCTTTTTGGGAAACTTTTTCTCGGCTTCGGATCTGCATTGAGACAAATGCTCTTTGAGTTCACTTTCTATATCTTTTGGCAACTTTTTGCCAGAAATCCTGGCCAACGCTCGACTGAACCGATAGCGACCCCTCTTATCAAACTGTAATTCAAATTAAATTATATTTCAAAACAATTTTAAAGTTTAAAATTTAAACACATTTTATCGTAAATTATTTAAAAATATAAATTCGGACCCAATTATCGGCTTTGAGGGCGCAGTCCATGATCTGTTTGCTGTGCACTTTGATCCTCCTTTCCGTGAGTTCTGTGGGAACGGGATGTTGTTTAAAGCACCGTTCAGTCAGCTCATCCTTTCTCAGCTCTTCAGCCCGTGTGGGCGCCAGTTGTGGACACTTTCCCCAATCCAACTCTGGCTATATATCGGCCAAAACAATAAATAAAAACATTTTGACAACAGACAATTGAAATATTATAAACTACTAGACCGGTGTTTGTGGGTTAGGGAGGGCATCGGGTGCAGCCGTAGTAGTAGTAGTAGTAGTGATGGTACTCGGAGTGACCACTGATTTCTTCCTATTTGTCACCCGTTGGCCGCAAACCATACCAACCATTACGAGACAAATGACATAAACTTTCATTTTGTTATAAAAAGTTATGTTTTTCTGAATCGACAAAGAAGTTCACAGAAGTCTATATGACTGGAGAACTGGTTCGAAGACTTTTATATCAATTTTCTGTTGCCTTTAAATGATTTTATTGACCCTTAAATAGCCTTCAAAATGATTTTTGCATTTTTGTGGTCCTTTGTGCGAAAAGTTGTTTTGATTAAAATCTCTAATTAAAGGCCTTATGGGTCTGTGACCAGATTTATAAATAACAAAATTATTTTTAAACATTATTTTATTCAATTGCTATACAAACGAACAACAGATTATAAAATAAATGTATACAAAAATATATCGTTCATAACAAATATATTAATATTAAATATAGACATTATTCTATTTTATATAATAAAATA
The DNA here is from genome assembly GCA_905397405.1 of Oppiella nova. NCBI lineage: Eukaryota > Metazoa > Arthropoda > Arachnida > Sarcoptiformes > Oppiidae > Oppiella > Oppiella nova. The sequence continues at coordinate 4,498 of CAJPVJ010004109.1, read as the reverse complement.
TTAATACTATTCTCACAGACAAAAACAATAATCAAAATTACTTCAATGTTACAAAAGTAATAACAGTCTTAACATTTAGATAAAATAATTAACATGGAAAGTATTTTAAACATAAAATTACAGCAAATATTAGTATAAAGTATTGTTTTATGGATTAATAATTTTGATTTTAGCGGTGAAAACAGCAATCATTAAATAAATTACAGAATGTATACAATTAGAGACGATGGCTATCCAGACGGGAAAGTGTGTTATACCCCATCCCCTGTTCATTATGGACCGGAACGCCTCAGTGGGTAGTGTGAGAGGGGACAGTAGGGTGAGCGTCTGGAGGAACGGCGTATACGACTCGACCGGCCATATAATACCGCTGAAGAAGAATGAGGGCAACAGAACGCCCACTCGGATGACCATCGCTGCCGACTCGCTGGACACCAGCGCTGATATCAATACACCAAATGATATGCTGCAGAAGCCGTGGAAGAAGATCTCAACGATTAGCAAAATAGCGCTTCCCTTGACATCCAGTTCCCATATGAAGAATACTGTGAAACAATAGACCACTACCTGTACGACAAGCGATATAAACTGCAAAATAATATGCGATATGAGATAGTCGGCCACATTAACCCCGGCCACCAAACTGCGCTCCAGTATCCCCTCCTCCCGTTCCTTAAGCATCGCAAACGTGCAGAGTTTGAGCGGCGCGTAGAACAGTATGAACGACATGAGCCCCGGGAGGGCGTACTCCGCAAATGTCGGGTCGTATCGGCCGTACGTCAGGTCGTAGACGAGAGGTATTTCGGCCGCCCGGGGGTTCTCGCCGTTCGCTATCAGGTATTGACGCAAAAAGTCGGTCACAGCTGTCCGCACTTTGTCCACAATCTGGGGGCCGGACATTATGTTTGACATATCGGCGTATAGGTTGACGGTGTCGGTGCGATAATGAGCGCCGGTATCGTTAGACTCGTCCGAGAACTTGTTGTCCAACCTATCAATCAAAGAGTCGCTAAAGTTTGCGGCAAAAGCGATGGCTACGGATGTGTGACCCTTCTCTACAGCACTGATGGCTGACTCGAGGGTCGGGTGCGTTATCTGCGTAATGGACTTGTTGTCCAACAGATCCAATATCTGTGAGGAGAAGTTGTTGGACACCTCTTCGTTATAGACGGACACCCGGAAGCCATGCTGTGGTCCCGTCACCATTAGGAACAGTGATAATTCAACGGATGGCAGCAATAGCACCCAGAACACCAGGGTCAGGTTGCCACGAAGTTTGATCCAGTTCTTGAAAAACAGCGCCCAATGCTTATAGAGAGTGAAGTTTGTACTCATTTGCCAAAACTCTCGGCTCTCATCCCTTTCCTCTCTGTGTCTCTCTTTGTACTCATCGTCCGTATTATCGGTGTTACCGAAAAATTTTGGGGTATAACACACTTTCCCGTCTGGATAGCCATCGTCTCTAATTGTATACATTCTGTAATTTATTTAATGATTGCTGTTTTCACCGCTAAAATCAAAATTATTAATCCATAAAACAATACTTTATGCTTATATTTGCTGTAATTTTATGTTTTAAATACTTTCCATGTTAATTATTTTATCTAAATGTTAAGACTATTATTACTTTTGTAACATTGAAGTAATTTTTATTATTGTTTTTGTCTGTGAGAATAGTATTAATATTTTATTATATCAAATAGAATAATGTCTATATTTAATATTAATATATTTGTTATGAACGATATATTTTTGTATACATTTATTTTATAATCTGTTGTTCGTTTGTATAGCAATTGAATAAAATAATGTTTAAAAATAATTTTTTTATTTATAAACCTGGTCACAGACCCATAAGACCTTTAATTAGAGATTTTAATCAAAACAACTTTTCGCACAAAGGACCACAAAAATGCAAAAATAATTTTGAAGGCTATTTAAGGGTCAATAAAATCATTTAAAGGCCACAGAAAATTGATATAAAAGTCTTCGAACCAGTTCTCCAGTCGTATAGACTTCTGTGAACTTCTTTGTCGATTCAGAAAAACATAACTTTTTATAACAAAATGAAAGTTTATGTCATTTGTCTCATAATGATTGGTATGGTTTGCGGCCAACGGGTGACAAATAGGAAGAAATCAGTGGTCACTCCGAGTAATATCACTACTACTACGACGGCTGCACCCGATGCCCTCCCTAACCCACAAACACCGGTCCAGTAGTTTATAATATTTCAATTTTCTGTTGTCAAAATGTTTTTATTTATTGTTTTTGGCCGATATATAGCCAGAGCTGGATTGGGGAAAGTGTCCGCAATTGGCGCCCACACGGGCTGAAGAGCTGAGAAAGGATGAGCTGACTGAACGGTGCTTTAAACAACATCCCGTTCCCACAGAACTCACGGAAAGGAGAATCAAAGTGCACAGCAAACAGATCATGGACTGCGCCCTCAAAGCCGATAATTGGGTCGGAATTGATATTTTAAAATAATTTACGATAAAATGTGTTTTAGTTTTAAACTTTAAAACTGTTTTGAAATATAATTGAATTTGAATTATAGTTTGATAAGAGGGGTCGCTATCGGTTCAGTCGAGCGTTGGCCAGGATTTCTGGCAAAAAGTTGCCAAAAGATATAGAAAGTGAACTCAAAGAGCATTTGTCTCAATGCAGATCCGAAGCCGAGAAAAAGTTTCCCAAAAAGCAAAATGTCATTGATTTGGTGCAACTGTTTCAGGCCTGTGTATGATTTGAAATATATTTGAGAAATATTTATACATCATATCTGTAGTGGGAATATGAAATAAACACATTGGGATATTCATTATAATCTTTAATACTACGTGCTATAGTCATAAAGCTTTAAAATGTTGCTTGTTTAGTCATACAAAATATACTAAAGTACAAGAAAATAATACAGTATGTTTAACATTTTAAAGCTTTATGACTATAGCACGTAGTATTAAAGATTATAATGAATATCCCAATGTGTTTATTTCATATTCCCACTACAGATATGATTAATAGTGATTGATTTTGTGATTGCTTGTACTGTAGATGAACTTTCACACCACAACCGTATGTGAGATCACACTCAAAAATAACGCAAACAATTAATATGGAAATCATTTCAATGATTAAATATGACCCAATTCACTTTTCATTCAAATTTGCTTATTTAACTTTTTAATCAATTTAATTGTTTTTATAAATGATACGATTGATAAAAATATATTACAACATACTGTATGACTTGAAACTAAATCCGTTTTAATATCAATTTAATTATTAAACTAATTAAACAATTGGTATTGAAAATCTAGATTAAATATAAATATTAAATGATAACTTTTTATATTGATAAATGTGCTAATCACAAATATTTGTTTTAATAGTCAATAATATATTGTAGGAACCTCAGTTTCAGGTAGCAAATTGAGTAAAAAACTCTAAACAGGTAAACCATAGAATAAATGATTAATATAACATATGGTAATATAAAAATTGCACAAACTTTAAGTCATGAAAACAGTAACTTTTAAATAAAATAATAGTAAAAGCTATATATCATTTAAAAGCCTTGTTATAATACTGTAAAATAATAGAAAATTATTTCAATTGAATAGATAGTCAATAAATGATGAGAGTTAAACGAAAGATAGTCCACAAACCCCACGTGACACAATGCAAACCCTATGAGAAAAATACATGTGTTTTAGTGCTGTGACAAAAACTCGTAAAAATGTTATTCAATGCTATTCAATGAGAAATCATGTCACAACCCTTTTCGGAAGGGACTTTCGTTTAACTCTCATCATTTATTGACTATCAATTCAATTGAAATAATTTTCTATTATTTTACAGTATTATAACAAGGCTTTTAAATGATATATAGCTTTTACTATTATTTTATTTAAAAGTTACTGATTTCATGACTTAAAGTTTGTGCAATTTTTATATTACCATATGTTATAATCTGCTAAAATTGTATTGCCCCTTTACTATTGAAATAATGAATGGTCAATGAGTGAAATATTGACCCGTATAGTTTTCAAATTGCTAGATGGGATTGTTCAGTCTAATTGACATAATGTTATTTCTAAAATAAAATATCATCAAAAATATGCCAAAAAAGGTAATTTCCCTAAACTACCGGATCCTTAATTTGCTGATATATTGACTGTTTAATAAGTTTTTGATTACATTTGATATCCACATCGTATAAAAAGTAATGCATTTTTAATAAATCACTTCAAATCTGATTATCACATTAAACCAGTGATGGGGTCGAAGAAGTTAGTGATAATAGACACGGATTGTGGTGTCGATGATTCGTTGGCCATAATGTTGGCCACGTATTGTCAGAAACAAGGTATGATAGACATCCTGGGGATCACCTGTTCATTTGGTAATACATATGTGGATAATGTGTGCAAAAATGTTTGCTATACTCTCAGAGCGAGTGAACTGGAGGTAACCTTTTGGACAAAATGACAATTGA
>CAJPVJ010004106.1:0-10013 GCA_905397405.1 Oppiella nova | reverse complement strand
ATTGTTTAGCCTTTTTAATTATACAAGTATTTATTTAAGAGATATTTTATTTAATAATTTCTTTTTCATTCATCATATTTTCAAACCTTTGATCCGAATAATCAGATTCTTGTATTTACTTTGGTTTTTATTATTGTTTATGAAATTTCAATTTACAAACAAAAGTTAGTCTTATTGTGTGACTGTCGCCGATTCCTGTCTACAAAGTTTTTGTCTCAATATTTAAATGTCATTTATTTTATTAATAGATTTTCATTTTTTAAATATCTTGCAAAGTTTCAACGAATACAGTATATGCTAGATATTAAATAATACAATAATACGGATATATCTGTTACCTGGAAAATGATAATATTCTTATATAATATTAATGATACCGGGATCTTAAAAAATATATTGAAAATACTTTTATCAGTTATTTTTGTGTGATATTATCAATTTCACAAAATATAAGAAAAATTATGTCGATTAATATACAGTATAATTGATAATTCATTAGTAATTATTGCCAGTTCAAATTAAGTCACATTTGAGGCAAAATCCATTTTATCCTATGATTAGTCACATTACTTAAGATTTATTGATATTTTATAAGTACTTTATCGACGATTTGTAGNATTACTTAAGATTTATTGATATTTTATAAGTACTTTATCGACGATTTGTAGATAAGAAGCTGAAAAACAAGTCTTATTTCTTTGCTTTTCTTTCATTAAGACTTCTGTCCGTAAAAATACTTTTTTGATAAACTTTTACAGGATGACGAAATTATTATAAAAATTATTCAATCAAACTATTGTATTAATTGCTTAATATTAAATCATTTAATCAATAAAATAATATTTGTTTAATTTGTTTATTATGCAGTTTTCCCATTTTAGATTTTAGTTTCTATAATATTTAAAAATTTGTATACAGTATATATTTGATTGATATTTTTAAATAAATAGATTATTAAAATCTATTTATAAAACTAATTATAAAAAGCTGATACACATGAAATATAATAGCTAAATATGACTATAATAATTATAATTTATAAATGTTTATGTATTATATTTTGGGATAAAACACTTCAAAAATTTTCCACACAAACAAATATTTATGTTTTTGTTTATATTATATAAGATTTGACAAATCAATTGGGACTTAATTTGAAAATAAACAGATTAATCTAGTCAGTTAAACAAATCGTTTTGTAAATTTCCGATTTTCCACACAAACAAATATTTATGTTTTTGTTTATATTATATAAGATTTGACAAATCAATTGGGACTTAATTTGAAAATAAACAGATTAATCTAGTCAGTTAAACAAATCGTTTTGTAAATTTCCGACTAAACTGTAAGACATTAACTCTTAATTGAACTCAAATCCCAAATAACATTAACTCAATCTAAATTTATTTTGTGATATAAACGGAATTGTGATAAACATTGTGTGGGAATATTATGTAAATTTCCGACTAAACTGTAAGACATTAACTCTTAATTGAACTCAAATCCCAAATAACATTAACTCAATCTAAATTTATTTTGTGATATAAACGGAATTGTGATAAACATTGTGTGGGAATATTATTGAAAACATACGAAATATACTAAAAAATATAATTTATTAAACAAAGTATTATTAGAAGTGTTAAAGAGGTTGACGATTTGCTTTTACATATAATTTTTGAAATAAACTTTTGGCTTCATTTCAGACAAATATAATATATTACAAAAGTAATTGATTTAAATGAAATCAAAATTTTCATGTATTTAGAGAATGAGTTCATTATCTGTTGACTATATATTATTTTCTTGTGAATCATAATAAGATGTTTTTTGTGATGATTTCAATAAGTGATTGCAATGAGAGATATTTTTACCGCTTATTGTCAACACATTTATTGACAATAGTTTCATGGACTCGGCAATCAAATATTGTTCAATGTACAGAATAAATGAATACTAATTGATATGTACTTCAAAAACAAATTCTGCATTCAAAGTTGACAGATTTTGTGTTTATACTTTAATTCTGACAATTGTTATGATAAGTATAGTGTTTAATTTATTTAAATCTTTACTCTATCAGTGATGCACTACACTATACCCCTGACCCACAACTATACTATTAATTTCCAATCATTTATTTTCTTGTTTTTTACGATCAATTCATAGACAAAAATTCATTCGTAAAATTTTATCTACAATTTAACGAGTTTATTGAAATCAATGAAAATTTCATATAAATAGAAAATAATTGGTTGAAAACTCTTGTGATTTACAAATTGAGGGCACTTTCTATTGACTTTTGATTGACTTTGTTTGACCCAAATTTACTGATCACTCAAATATATCACACGAATGTCACAATTGATCCCAAAGTTTTCATTTCTTATCGCCAATTAATATACAATAATGTATTAATAAATTACAAGTGAAAAATTGTTACCATTAATATCAAAATTCCGTTTAGCATTCAATAGTCAAAACAAATAAATAAAATAATTGTCACAAAATTTTCTTATCAAAAGATATATGTTTTAATCTTTTAGTAAATTCATGTCCTTCTGAGCACTCATTGATTTATTTGAATGAGTTCTACAGTTAAATAAGTTATCGATTTCTTATTCAATGGTTAGCTTTATATAAAGTTATTTAAGATTTATATACTCAGTATATCTCGTAATTCAAGGAATTATTGAGTAAAACCAATAAAAATACAGTAATCATACACTTCACTGAAGACAATGTATGAGTATATTTTACAGAAACAATTTATAAGAAGTTTGAGAAGTATGAGATGTATTTGATTTAATTGAAACTTAGGATTAATCACAAGACATTGGAGATAATAAATGTATACTTATATTAACTATTAAGTAGAGTCAGAATTTCATGGATTTATTGGCGACAAAACACAGACTGACTTCAGTCACAGATGTGTCGAAAGGGAGTCCTCCAGAAGACGGACTTTTTCCAAACGTTAAATACTTTCCTTTGATTTTGATTTGATGTCCGAAAAAAGAATTTAATGAAAAATAAAATGAAATTTAATAAAAAATAATTATTACATTTTGTAAATTATTTGAAATATTTACCAGAATATAGGGTCACAAGTAATTAAATTTAGTTTTTATTTTAGGATAAAAGAAAATATAATTTATATCATGATTTAATGAAAAGAATAACTTAATTACAAATTACACTATATTTCAAACATCGGATGAATATAAAAATATAATAATAATAAAAATAAAACTAAAATAAAAACATATGAAAACAAAATGCAATATAATATTTGTTACTTTAATTAATGAGACGAGAATAATGTGCTGTTAATTGCAATCACATTCTCGTATAGATTTGAGTTGAGATGAAATTGTTTTGATAAACATCTCAAAACTTCGAGATAACACTTAATAATAACTGTTTTGTTCAGAAAATATTAATATAAATATCATAATTAGAGATTATTATAATTGTTAAAATTCATAACACTATGATTGAGTCAAGTATTTGTTTTGAAAGGAATGTTATGATGAGGACATGGAGTCAATTGTATTGTGGTTATAGTAAAATAAAATTTTGGTATTTGTTTATGATGAATTTTGTCTTTAAATTTGATACACAAATTAAGTTTAGTGACAGAAATGATAGGTATTTTTCAGATCTCAATTAGATTTGTGTGAATTTTATGATAAATTTCATACAATATTGATATAATAATGAAGGGCTTGAGGGCATCAACTCAATGGTCATAATGTTTGCAATGTTTGTATTCATAGCACGTCTTCATCGCTTCGCTTACGGCCAGCGATGGGTCCGTAAACAGCAGTCGAGTTATTAGCGGATCCATTGGTGGATAGTTTGTGAGTCTTTGCCGAGTTGTTGCTGACATACGTGGTTGTGGTCGAAAAGCTGATACACGAGCCCCTGTCCCTCTCACCACGGGTTCGGTACAGTTTCACATTCTCGCCATATCTTAGGGACCGAAACGCGAAAGTATTTCTCTGTCCGACGGGGTATTCGCCGCCCCTTAGGGTTCGCCGCAGTTTGAAGCGCTCAAAGTGGTGTCGCACAGAATTTCTCACCTAAATTCATCAAGCACAGAAATTCATTGATATACAGAATATTCTGGCTAAATATAATAAACAAAACAATTCAAATACCTCTCCATTACAGAAGCAATAAAGCACTGCAACAGTGAATCCCTGTCCACACAGAATAGAAGTGAAAATATTTTGATTATATACGAGAAAAATGTTTTCAATTGATTACTCACTTGAGTGGAGACAAGAATCGCTTGAAGATATTGAAAGATAAGTTTAGCGGTTCGATGGGTCGGTGTGACCAACACTAACATATAGGCCACACCTAACAGCGGGATCAATACGAGCAAAGCTTTTGCCGCTTTCCTGTTTACAATCAAATCATATATTTTGATCCCAAGAATCTGAACAAGTTTTTTATTTTCCGTGTTTTCTATTGTGTTTTTATTGTTTAATTTTGTTTGTGAAGCCATAAGTAAATACTAACCGATATTGTTTGGACTCAGCGGTGGTGGCGGCTCTCAGTTTGGTGATCAATACCCACATAATCTTTCCCAAGAAAAATATATTTACCTATATTTTTGAACATCAATTTACAGACATTTATATTTTTGCGATCATTTTAAGGAAAATGAAATAAAAAAGTCTTTTAATACCAGGAGAACAAAAATGACCGGACATATGAAGATATAGTCGAAAAAATCCTTGAGTTGCCAGGGGCACCTGCCATCACACACTAATATTAGACATGCCACGACACACACATACAATTTTTGTCTATTCAGACCATTAATATTGCATTTTGTCAACACTTGTGCTATACTTCACATAATCTATCTCTCATTTTCTGTCTCACAGAATAACTTAACTAAAAACCTCATATAAATGACTAGTTTTTCTGACATCCAAAGTAATGATTATTTGATTTATATCCATAATTCATACCCTGATGGCCCGTACGGACGACCGTCCAAACTTCCACTAAAGTATGCCTTAATCGGCGCCCAAATCATGACGACCAGCGCTGGCAGACCTGTGTTCAGTAATTTCATTAATCATTGTATCAAATGTTCAATAAGCTTTAAAATGTCAAAGATTAAAAGATTTTCCAAATGTTTAACTGAAATTTAATTTCCACAAAAACCTGCATTTAAATGGAAATGAGATTCCTATAGATAATGATTAAATCGATGATTAGTGTGTTTTGTTGTATGTGTTGTGTATAGAAATTGAATGAATGTATGGTTTACCCCAACCAATGAAGGTATAGATATGGACTTTGACCAGTTCTATAGAAAATGTTTTGACGACCAAAATGTATAGATAGAGTCCTTCGACAAACATCCAGAAGAAATTGGTTCCCATTAAGTATGTGAGGAGAATAACGAGCAGACATGACGCCTATCACACGGAATAAGATTGATATCTGGATTAATATATTGTGTTTGTCAGCAAATCATCTCTAAATTTATACATTATTTGATAGGTTTGAGGAGGGATTTGAATGAAGTCTGTCAGTTGTGATCCAACAAATGGCAATGAGCCTAATGTTTGTACAATCAATTCATTCACTTAATTGTTATTCTTGAGACATGTTTTTAAGACAAACATACATATATGTGATCATCAGGTTTGTGTGAATAGTATTACGAACACAACGTAAATCTCTATATTAAAGAAAATTACGATTACTGTAGAAATCAAGTTAAATATATATAAACGGATTCTTGAATTGCAAATTCAATTTAATTAATGAGTGTTTACTTAAAATATAAAAATATCCACAACGCTATAGTCAGTGCGATTAGAGACAGACCGTATCCGATGTAGTATATGGTAGCCGTTTCTCTCACATCCCATAGAGTCTGTCAAATATTAGTAGTTTTGCTTATAATTTAGTTTTACAGTAATTCACACATCAATACAAACCGATGGTATTTCATACTCGGAAGTTAAAGGACTGCACCGATTATAGTCAGCCTTCTCAGCCCACGATCCGTTTAAGTGACACAAACGCGAGGCATTCTCTGAGATAATTAAATGAAATTTATTAATATTTTTTTAATTACAACTATAGGTATAACTATAACTGACGGGTTATGTCATAGAAAACTCCATTGAATTCAGAAAAACACGGAATGACCGATAATTGTCCGGCTGATGTGGTCGACCAACACGACACCCCATCCCATGTCGTGTTACAGAAGTCGCTTTTATCATTTACTATCTGTATCGATATGTCAGATGTTTCTACGCAAACATTTTTAAATAATTAGATTTAATTAAAATCAGAGCAATAACATTTTAAAATATAAGTTAGTATTACTTAATCATTACAGTGTACAGTGTTACACTAGTTAAAAATTTATGACCGTATATTAGAAAACTACAATTTTGTCATTAAGTTTAATTAAAATTTTATTTGTTTTTTGGGATAAAATTCCAATAGAGAGTATAATTAGGATTTATATGAGTTGTGCCACAAGTGGTGGTCCTTTGAGTGAATAACACTCTGATAAATGAGACAAAAGTATAAATAATAGTCTCATAAATAATAAATCACTTCAAATGCAAATATTATTCATTTGAATGAAATATTAGATTCAATTGTATTTATATTATTGTTTGCGAAAATTTATAACTCAAAGACTTGAGATTTGAATTTCAATTTCAGTAATTGAAATCTCCATAGATATAAATAATTTTTTTTAATAAAATATAATCTCTTTAGTGACAAAACCAATACAATGAGTGGATATAGACTTAACTTAGCTAGAAAATACAATCCAGACTTTCAAAGATTGTTTTCTTATTCAATTAAATTTATTCAATTCTATTTTAAAACTTATTTGAAAATCAATAATTTTAATGTATTGTTTAAATATTTTGTAATGTTCAGAATAATAACAATATTCAATTAAATAAGCTTGATATGAGTACCAAAAACACTTCACCACCAGTAAATAAATAATTGTTAATTTAAAATTATAATTTCCGTAATTATGTAAGTTATAGAATTGATTAAAGTAATTTATTTTTTAATTAGTTATGACATTATGAAGCAAGTTATATGAGAGGTTATTAAGTTATAATGAGAAGGGTTATGGATATGTGCTGACAATTTTGAATATATAATTACATGTCGATAATTAGATACCGAAGTAACACAAAATTGGATATAAATAGAAATAATGAGAATAACTTGAAAATTGCAAACTCATTACACAATGATTAACGCCATTCGGCACTAATCCTGTTAACAGGTTAGGCATTCATTTGAATACTGGTTTGCTTTCATCTTTCCGGTTAACAAATATAATGAATTCATTTGTGTTTTGTATTCATTCATAAAGATTTAAACGTGGTTTTAAAATTTAACGCAAATTTTAAATTGATTTTATTTATAAATATATGAAACTAAAGTACTTTTTCATCGCACCATATATTAAATGTTAAGTTATAAATTATTTAATTGATATATATTTGCAATACTTTGATAACTGGAGCACTTTATCTGTCGTATCATCCCTTAACTGCTCCTATTTTTCAAAGACATTCAAGTTATCAAAAACCTTACGATTAAATCAGTGAACGAGACATTGGATGTGTTTTTCGTCTAATTCCTAGTGATTCCTCAAACATTGGCAACAATTTAATCATTAAATTATTAGTAATAATAAATATTATGAATGGTTTAGTTAACTATAATTATAAAGTGTGTGTTTATATGAATAGATCAAAGACAGCGAACCCGTTATATCTGAATCTTATCGTGTATTCAAATGCTATAAATAAATTATATTTAATTCATACGATAATATTCGAGGTCTTTATTGAAAAAAGGTTGATGAGATTAAACCACAATACAATGTCATGCTTAAGCTTATTATAAATACACTAGTAATCTCTCAAAGTTAATGTTCACTTGTAAATGCTATTGTATCCAATAGTTATATAATGAATCATATTAGATTAATAATTGATTGTATTCTTACAACTTGGTAATTAAGATAAATATAAAGCATCCAATAATTTTTCCATTATAATCAAAATTAATGATATTGAAAATTAAAATTCTGTATTCTACGTATATGTAATAAACAAATGACTTATATTTGTTTATAACCAGAACATATTGTGTAAAAAACAATTACATATGTCTTTTATAGGGCAAAGTTGGTTTTCATTTTCTTAGATGTAGTAAATTAATAATTGAAAATTGTGGAAAAATACCTGTTGATACATACAAATATTATATAACTTCCTATGCTCACTTGAAATGAACTATATATTCGACTATTTATTTTATATTAGACTATATCAAGAATATCTGCAATACAGTACATTAAAAAATTATTTGACATTAAGTTCTATATAAATTCATTTATTAAATTAAACCATTGACAAAATAAAATAAAAATTCACATTAAGTATTAAGAATAAAAATGGAGCTTAACCTTTAATTGCCTAAAATTAGGTTTTCATTGAAATAAAAGCCAAAAACTTCATTTTGATTTCTCTCGTGTAGTGTGAAGTGAATAAGTTATTAAATTCCTATTTTCTCCCACAAAATCTCTTTTAGCTTTTATAATGCTTTTTACTTTCCAAGTCACTAATGGTTTATAGCCTTGACTTCTAGACTAACAAAAAAGTCACAAAATTTTGCCAACTTAATTTGTCACTAATCTGACATTCAATTGATTTTTTATTTTAAGTTTTATCACTAGTACATTTGACTTTAATTTTACTAATCATTAATATATTTTAATAAAAATCAAATTACCCAGATCTCTTAGATAACTGTTTTGAATGATTATTCTAATGGAGAACTCAATGATGAGAACAATAATAGCGACAAATATAGTGCAGTATTATTGAGTGAATGCAATAAAAGTGTCACAAAAGGGATCAATTACTAGTATATAAAATCATTAAACATGTATTTGTATACGAAATGTATATTAAATTAAGNAACTCAATGATGAGAACAATAATAGCGACAAATATAGTGCAGTATTATTGAGTGAATGCAATAAAAGTGTCACAAAAGGGATCAATTACTAGTATATAAAATCATTAAACATGTATTTGTATACGAAATGTATATTAAATTAAGGCCAAGAATTTCTTGTGATTCTCTGAATTGAATGTCGGACTCGAAGGATATATTAGTCCATACAATACATACCAATACAACACAACACTTGTACACTATTCTTGGTTTCGTCTATAATATTCACTATAACTTTAGTCATGCAATGAATAGTTAGTGTTTTTCGTAACAAATTAATGATGATTTTGTTTGTATATTAAATCGATTGCTTCACTATTGACTGAATTGACACTAAAATTGAAAATAATACAAATTATTGAGTGTCGAGGAAATGGTTACATTTTGGTCATTAACTTAATGGTGGGTTAAGTGGTTGTCGTGACTGTGAAAGTGTGTCCAGAATTGCCTTCAGAGAGTTCCGGCCATTCATATGGAATATAATTGCATTAAAATGTATGACTTGTTTAAAACGAGTTGACATAAGAGCACAACCGCTCACTATCTCACCATTAAGTCAATAATTCTCTCACAAAAAGCTTTTTTATTTAGTTTATTGAAAATTATGAGATAATGTCACCAAATTGTCAACACATTTGAGTAAAAGTGTACACATCTGAGGGCTGATTCACACAGTACATACATTGCACTAAATAAGCTACCGTATAAATTGGCAATTTTCAGACACATTCCCATTTACCTATTACTTTGGTGAGACCTATTAATTTAGTTTCATAATAGCCCCTACCATTACGTGTTAATAAAGAGGCTTTTAAACAAATATTATTATATAAAAATTATTATATACTACAATTATCAAGATTAGCTCAATTGTCAATATTAATATTATGCTAATAGAAATACAAATCTTTTTATGTTTGTTTTGTATCTGTTTCTAAAAATAAAACCCAAAAATAATT
>CAJPVJ010004105.1:0-10015 GCA_905397405.1 Oppiella nova | reverse complement strand
TACCGGATCGGCCTATCCCTACACAAACCCTATGCCGCGTGTAATAGGAGTTTGTTTTATAACCCGATTCTCGTATTCTTATGGTTGACAGCAATGGCCGTAAGAAATGTATTGCTATTCATATACCGTAAAGAAAAATATGTCGTATCAGTGGATACCCGGCTATACTGGGGTGACCTGGAATATTTCATGGGCACCGGTACCCTAGCCAACAGTATATGCTTTATAGTTAGCATCATGTCTATTACCTGTCAGCTCCACAATTACTACAACTATAGGAATGGTATTATACCTCGAGATTTGCGGGTGTTTCAAATGATTGCAGGGTTAATTACACCCATGTCACTGGGAATTAAGGATATGAACCTGGCATTGACACTGAGGTTAATCTTTAATTAATGTCTAGATCAAATCATTTTTAAAAATTCCAGTAAATCTATTTAAAATACATCTTAATTCTTCCCCCTCCCCTCCCCTTATCCCAAATCAGATCTATTGTACTGATAAATGGTTTAAAATTCAACCTATATTTCCCATTTTCTTCCCACCCCTCCCGTCACTTCCCACCTGCCTTTCCTCTTATCGCCAATCACTTCCTTCTCACTAATATTAGTTTATAAACTAATTCAAAACACAATTTTAATTGAGATAGTACATAATTTTATATGCTTATTGATTATCGATAAATAATTATGACATTATAATTGATTCTATACTCGCTTAAATGAAAATGCCGGTTTCTATAGCATTGCCTGAAAACTTTGGTTTTTAATTTATTTAAAATATTTTTTTGACCTAGGCAAATGTGCCGTAATTCACTATTTGTAGCTAAATTATCTATTATATCCATCACACTGGTTACTGTGCCGTTTTTCAAACAAATTGCTATCCTAAAGTTACCTTGAAACAATGGTTGTTCATAGGCTTTCCAAACTCGCTTATATGGACAATCTGGGTACATTACATCTACAACATAATAACATATCAGACCACGTATTATTATATCATTACGTATTATTTGGAGTCCAAACTGAAAGCAATTAACACGAGTATTAAAAATATTTCAAAATATAAAAGCTTAGCTATGAACGCGTTCATATTATTTAAAATTATCCCGGACATTGATAAGATATACGCCGAGATCAGCGAGTACAATCGTATTTATTGGTGCAAGTTTTTGGGTATTTTCTGGTTGGGCACCGACTTATTAATAGCAATGTTGGCGTTCATAGCGTTTTTAGGTGGTGACCGAGAGGCTATTGTCCGGGTCATGATCACCACGTACCTGGTCATATTTATTGTGTTGTTGATTTTTATTATACAAATATCTAACCATGTGTTTAATGAGCCACGTAAAACGTATAAATTGTTTAATAGCTACATGAGCTCTCCTCATCAATATAAACCGGTCATGCTCAAATTAAAAGTAAAAATAATGTGATTTTAAAAAACAACTGTATAGTAACGTGTTAATTTTAGATTATGTTTTATTGTATCTAGGTACAGAATATAATATCAAGAATAGCTGCACGGAAAATTGGTTTCTATTGTTGGAAACTATTTATAATAAATAGTTTTCGCGGTTACGATGTATTTTTTAATTTTTATATATAATTCCTTGATAAATTATCAATTATTTTATTTACTTTTCAGATTATAGTACGTATAGTGCTATTATTTTTAAAAGTCTACAAGTTTACCCATCGAAAAAATTAATAAAAATTTTTAAATAATTAAATTTTATTGTAATGTAAAAATAAATTAACTTTACATTTTTGTATCTAATACGTTTTACAAATATAATAACAAAATGTTATTATTAGATAATTATGTAAAATATATGGTGTGTTACAAATTAAATATTCTACAAAATTTGATAAAATTTACAAAATAATTTATCATGTTATTCTAAAAATAACTATTTAAATGTTTCATTAATATTGTAATACTGACTCAATCTTACATAATATATAAAGGCCTTTGTTATGAGACTTCTAGAATAATGTAGAAAAATATTTCTAGACTATTGACATAAAGGCTTTTGTTAGGGGGAGACTATAAAAAGTGAGTGTTATGTAAGGTAAGAGACAGGTAGCCCACATTGTTACTGCTATAATGTGATGAGCTGTGCTATGTATGACACATAAAACTACAGTATCTTTAATGAATCGCTATAAACTGAAATATACTGTGGCTGATAACAAAGCACTATTTCTTATATGGATTAATAAGATAAGCATCGGAACTCAAAATACAGGTGAATCTCACTTATATAAACATTTTAAATTAAAAAAAAAGTTTGGCCAGGCCATTTGAACAAATATTGAAAGTTGTGCACAATTATACCGCCAATGAGGATCGAACTCGCGACCCCCACCTCGATATACACCCCATTAAACAATTCGGCCACCGTCGTAGCACATAAAAAATTGTTTTAATTTTGACTTTTTTGCCTATTGAGATTCACCTGTATTTTGAATTTCGATGCTTATCTTATTAATCCATATAAGAAATAGTGCTTTGTTATCAGCCACAGTATATTTCAGTTTATAGCGATTCATTAAAGACACTGTAGTTTTGTATTGTGTATGATATGCCATAGTATGGCTTATATAAGATAATCGGACTTTTTAATAAAAATAAATTAATTTGGCCATATTTAAAGTGTGTAATTAATTAAATAAGTTAAATCAACTATAATTAAGCTACCGGTGCTCAAATTATTACTAAGATCAGCGCCAAAGCTTACAATATTCAGTTTGTGTTATGTGAACTTGAAATATTATATTATGCTACATAATTGAAATAATAAAAATTTTATAGTTATTATATCAATAAATATGCCAATACAATTTATGTTACATTGTTACAGTATTAGGCTATTTTAAGCTATAATAAAGCTATATAAAATAAAACTGTTTATTATTAATTAGAATGTACTTGGGTACTAAATAATTAAATAGTTCATAACGATAACACTGTTCAATAATAATTAATTATGTTTATATACAATATGCTACTTAATATATTAATATACAGTATTTATTTGATATGAGTACAGTTGTACATTTTGAATTGACGTATATTAATTCAATAAATGATATATTGTTTTAATGATTATTATGATACACTAACTGATCTAGTTTCTAATATTAGATAGACATAAACTGACAATTAATAGATCTAATGATATTGTTTATCATACACAATTTGCGTAATTCATTAAATAAATAATTAACGTAATATAATGTAAACGTATAACATTTAAACTTATTATTATATTTTTCGTGACTATAGCATAAACACCATAAATATTTCTAATTCACAACAAAGCCACTACTAACCCACAACGATAGACTACTTTAATAAAGCTACTTTAGCATGACCAGCAAATTGAACCCTGCTCATTGTTTATCTAAGGAGTTATGTATACCCGATGCCCACTGCCACCTATACCGGATCGGCCTATCCCTACACAAACCCTATGCCGCGTGTAATAGGAGTTTGTTTTATAACCCGATTCTCATATTCTTATGGTTGACAGCAATGGCCGTAAGAAATGTATTGCTATTCATATACCGTAATGTAAATTATGTCGTATCAGTGGACACCAGGCTATACTGGGGGGATCTCGAGTATTTCATGGGCACCGGTACCCTAGCTAACAGTATATGCTTCATAGCTAGCATAATGTGTATTACGTGTCAACTCTACAATTATTACAACTATAGGAATGGTATTGAATCTGGAGATTTACGGGTGTTTCAAATGGTATCAGGGTTAATTGCCCCAATATCGTTGGGAGTGAACGATATGAACCTGGTGTTGAAATTGAGGTAATATCATTAAGTAATATCTAAGATATTTATTTGAAAATAATTAGAAATATTAAAATTGACACATTATTTAGCAGAATACATATTTTGTCCAAATTACTTAATTAATTTTATGATCTAGGCCATAGATTAACATTCATTGGCTACAGAGCCCAGTCACTAATACTTATAACATTAGTAATTGCTGTAGATCAAAAATTTTGTTAATGTATGATCTAGGCAAATGTGTCGTAAGTCACTATTTATTGCTAAGGTATCTACCGTATCTGTCACACTGGTTACCATACCGTTATTTCAAACAAGTTGCTATCCAAAAGTTACCTTGAAACAATGGTTGTTCATAGGCTTTCCAAACTCGCTTATATGGACAATCTGGGTACATTACATCTACAACATAATAACATATCAGACCATGTATTATTATATCATAACGTATTATTTGGAGTCCAAACTTAAGGCAATTAACACGAGTATCAAAAATATTTCAAAATATAAAAGCCTGGCCATGAACGCGTTCATATTATTGAAAATTATCCCGGACATTGATAAGATATACGCCGAGATTAGCGAGTACAATCGTATTTATTGGTGCAAGTTTTTGGGTATTTTCTGGTTGGGCACCGACTTATTAATAGCAATGTTGGCGTTCATAGCGTTTTTAGGCGGTGACCGAGAGGCTATTGTCCGTGTCATGATCACCACGTACCTGGTCATATTTATTGTGTTGTTGATTTTTATTATACAAATATCTGACTATGTGTTTAATGAGCCACGGAAAACATATAAATTGCTTAATAGCTACATGAGCTATCATCAGTATAAACCGGTCATGCTCAAATTAAAAGTAAAATATAATTATAAATTTAAGCGTAATATCAAATTATTTTTAATTTTATCAAGGTATTGAATTTAATCTCAAGGATTGCCGTACGGAAAGTTGGTTTTTATTGCTGGAAACTTTTTATAATAAATAGTTTTAGAGGTTATGAGGTATAAAATATAAATAAAAAATTATAAAATATAAACAAGACATTTTTAAGTATTTATTTTATTTCCAGATAATATGCATGATCGCGTTATTGTCCCTTAAGATGATTGAACTGGGTAAACATTTATAAAACTCACTATTATATAATAATATTATAGCTCAAAGTTAACTTTTACAATTAATTTTTTTAAAATGTCATAAAATTAGTAATAATAATTTAATAATTTTTCTAGTCAAATATAATATAATATGAACAATAATTTTAATACTTCCATAGTAGTATATTATTTTTATGTATTAACATTATATTAAATTATAATATTATTGTTTTTGTGTAATTGTAGTCATAATTTCTATTTTCTAAGACAAGTGTATGTTAGCACAAAAGTAATGTATCTAACTTAATTATATTGTGTTTCTATATGTTATACATTATTGATTATCATATTATTATAATCGCATTATTATTATATATATAATAAAATAATATATATGTAAATTACTTGTTTTCAATAAAAATATAATTGATTAATAACAATTGATAAAATTTAGAGCATTGTAACATAAAAATTATTTTCTATTACATTAATATTTATAGAAATAAAAACTATTACAATATATTGGTTTAACATTTCAATATCATATATTATACCGTATGAGAAATTTAGTTATCTAGCTATTTAATATGTCTCAAGACTTAGACCCTGCTCAAAATCTACCACAAGATGTATGTATTGCTGATGCCGACTGTCACCTGTACCGGGTCGGCCTATCTCTCCATAAACCTCATCCCAATTATCAGCGAAGTTTGTTTTACAACCCGTTACTCGTATTCCTGTGTTTGTGTCAACAGTTGATAAGAAGTGTATTGCTATTCATATTTCGTACGGAAAAGTATGTCTTAGCACCGGAAACGCGGCTATACTGGGGTGACCTCGAGTATTTCTTGGGCACCGGTATTACATCTAACAGTATATGCTTTATTGGCAGCATTATGTGTATTACGTGTCAACTCTATAATTATCGTAATTATAGAAATGTTGTCGAGCACAGGGATTTGCGAGTATTGCAAATGGTGGCAGGTTTACGAGCACCGGTATCACTGGGTATACACGACATGCGTATTGTGTTAACCCTACGGGATATGTGCCGTAAATCCCTGTTTTTGACTAAGTATAGCACAATAGCCGTAATATTTGTTACGGTGGCCTTGTTTCAAACAAGTTGTTGGCCTGAAGTCACCTTGATTCAATGGCTGTTCATAGGATTGCCAAACTCGATAATCTGGGGAATTTGGGCACACTACATACTTTGTATAATTAATTATCAGACCACTTATTATTATGTTATTACATATTATCTGGAGTCCAAACTTAAAGCAATTAACACCAGTATCATAAATATTGCTAAATATAAAAGCCTAGCTATGAACGTGTTCATATTATTTAAAACTATCCCCGATATTGATAAGATATACGCTGAGATTAGCGAGTACAATCGTATTTATTGGTGCAAGTTTTTGGGTATTTTCTGGTTTTCAACGTATTTATTAATAGCAAAGTTGGCGTTCATAGTGTTTTTAGGCGGTGACCGTGAGGTTATTGTCCGGGTCATGATCACCACGTACCTGGTCATATTTATTGTGCTATTGATTTTTATTATACAATTATCTAACAACGTGTTTAATGAGCCACGTAAAACATATAAATTGCTTAATAGCTACATGAGCTCTCATCAGCATAAACCGGTCATGCTCAAATTAAAAGTATATTAAAAAATTGGATTTAAATATGATTTTTAAATGTAATTGTTTTGAAGCAAACTAATTTTAAATATTGTTTTATTTGATCTAGGTTCTGAATTTAATCTCGAGAATAGCCGTACGGAAAGTCGGTTTTAATTGTTGGAAACTATTTATTATAAATAATTTTAGAGGTTATGAGGTATAAAATATTAATAAAAATTTAAAAATGATAAACAATACATTTTAAGTATTTATTTAATTTTCAGATCATATGCATGATCGCATTATTGTTCGTTAAGATGATTGAACTTGGTAAACATTTATAAAGCTAACTATTTATATCCATCAACATTATGTAAATTGTATGTATATTGATAATATGTAATCCATTATAATATCTATACGTTATATAATATTATTTTTATCTAACACAAGTTCATGAAAATGCAACAGTAATTTATTTATTTAATTGTTTTGTGTTTATATATAAATAACATTCTAAATTACCATACATATGTAAATTATTTGTTTTCCAATGAAGCTTGATTAATTTGTGAGGATTAGCCCCTAGACGGCAGCACTTCCCTTATCACGTCATCACATTTCATCACCGGTTGCATCCATATCACCACTAATCGCACTTATTAGCCACACATTTAATCATATTTTAATTACTTTTATTGATTGTTATACTTTTATTTATACAAAACATTATTGACAATATTCACACGATTATATTCATGTATTCACTTAACCATAATTATAGCGCCTACTGTCGTTAGGCGCCTAAACCTATTCATGTAAGCTGTAAAGCCAAATACATGCTCATCATTACCATTTGTCTTCACCTCCCGTGTTTTAGCCGGCTTTCGCTCCCTCATCATCGGTAGGCGCCTAAAGTCAGATGCATTTATCGGTTGTAGACCCATAACAGCTCCAACCTTCGCAAGTCTGATATATATTGTATGAAAATATTTCCTTAAACAAGCTATTCTTTAAACCTGCTTGAACCTAGAGATTTGGGAACCCTACCCTTTATATTGTTTATAAATAATTTATGATACATTTTTATTTTATTTATTTTCGTTTTTATAATGATAGTAAATAAACACAAAACTATCTACTTTTAATTATAAAGTACTTGTGGATTATTAGGTCATAACAAAAACACTGTTCAATAATAATTAATTATGTTTATATAACATATGCTATCTAATAAATGATAATATTTATTTGGGTCAAAAATACTTGTACAGTTTAACATGACGTACATTATTTCATTAAATAATATATTGTTTTATGATTATTTCTACTACTGTAAATACAAAGTATAAATTGACCTATTTTTCATGTCTAATAGACATAAACTCAAAATTAATGGATCTTATAACATTGTTTATCTTAAACATTTTGCATAATTAACTAGATAACTAATTAACATATAATGTATACGTATAACATTTGCAATTAATTATTATGTATTTTTCGAAAATATAGAATAAGCGTCATAATTATTTCTATTTTATAACATAGACTAATTTACTAAATCCCTTTAGCATGACCAGCAAATTGAATCCTGTTAACTGTTTGCCAAAGGAATTATGTATACCCAATGCTCACTGTCACCTATACCTGATCGGCCTATCCCTACACAAACCCTATTCCGCGTGTAATAGGAGTTTGTTTTATAACCCGATTCTCATATTCTTATGGTTGACAGCAATGGCCGTAAGAAATGTATTGCTATTCATATACCGTAAAGAGAATTATGTCGTATCAGTGGACACCCGGCTATACCCTAGTCAACAGTATATGGTCTATAGTTCTATATGTTCTATAATTCACCATGTTTATCACGTGTCAACTCTACAATTACTATAACTATAGGAATGGTATCATACCTAGGGCTGCCAAGCGTCCTCCTTTGGGAGGATTGTCCTCCAATCGGCCCCTCAAAAAACAGTCCTCCCGAGGGTCTCAGGAGGACAATGTAATGTCCACCCAGAGATATTTGCCAAAATAATTCAAATATTCATTTAATTTTCATTTACTTTCCGAAATTCATGAAAATAATATACGAGTTTGTAATAATTCTTTAAACAATAATGAATTGATTTACAAAATAATTATTTATTTTAATCTATAAATAACTTTTTGAATGTTACATCAATATTGTTTATTGTGTTATGTGAGCTTGGAATATTATATTAGCTACATAGTTGAACTAATAAAATTTTATAGTTGTATCAATTAATATTATCTCAAAATAATTTATGTAACATTCTCACTTATTTGTTTCAAGATATATTAAAACTAAAAAGAATAACACTATTTATTATTAATTAGAAAGTATTTGGGTACTACATTGAAACATAATTATTTAATAGCAATTGAAAACGTTTGTGACATTGTCACATAAATAGTCTTTTATAACATTAATATTCATTATAATAGAAACTATTATACTGTACTGGTGCAATATATCACTACCATCATATATTACATTATATAAAAAATTTACTTAACAAGGTAGCTATTTAACATGTCTCTGTACATTTCCTGTATATTGTGTCAGAATAATTTATGTAGCATTCTTACTTTATTTATTTTAGGCTATATTAAGGCTAAATGGTCATATATAATACGAAAATATAAGTTTAATTGAGTACATTCAATAAAATAATCATAAAATAAATTTAAATTAATAATTTATAAACAAGGTTTTATAAACAATGGTTATGAGAAACAAATTAATACTACATTACAACGAAACAACATAATACTAATTAATACAATGATTTATCCAAATGATTAAAACATTTTGAAATAGTTTTTCAACCATGAATACTTTTTGATTGACAGCTCAATTAAAAACTCTACTATTACAACACACATAAATAACCATAGCGCAACAAATAGGTCTTTTATATCCTGTAATTCAATTAATTGATCACTACGATCATTTAATTTTTTGTAATTTTCTGCTAACTTTGCATTGTTTTTCAGTTGCTTGCTTAGTTCTCTATGTCCAACCAAATTAAGATAAGCATCGTACATATTTTGAGAATGATAATAAATTGTTTTGTTTGTCTCACATTATAATAATTTTCAACTAGTTATATAAGGTTATTAAAATATAATAAGAAACTCAATATAAAACAAAATTATTATCTCTGATTGCGAAACTAAGTGGAGTAATTATTTATAATTAAAATTAGTTTGAATTAGTTTTCAGAAAAAGTAATTGGATTGCAAAATTGACATATTTGTTATTTATCTAATTTGTTCAATTAATGTGTATTAAAAAAATTGAATAAACCTAATATTATTGTCGCAGTAACAGTATTATAGTAATTATCTGAAACGTTTAAAACATAGACGTTCAAAATTTTAAAAATCCCCAAAATAGTGTTTTATAATAATATTAAAATTTTTAACTATTCAAAA
>CAJPVJ010004104.1:0-10016 GCA_905397405.1 Oppiella nova | reverse complement strand
AACAAAATTCTCAAATAAATATATACTTTATGATTTGATCTAAAAATTAATATTTGGATATTTGTCTATAATTTAATCGTAAGGGAGAGAGAAATGGGGGGCAATGGGGGGCACAAAAAAAGTGCTGTTTTTGTTTCACTTCACGCGTACTGCAAACACACCGACAGAATGGGGAAAATTGTTATATAAAAATAAAAATATCACATAAAATATATATAATATATTGTTTATATATAACACAAGGGAGAGAGAGCAAGTACAATTTTAAGTACAAAAAGACGAATTCGTCAATAAATTTAATAATTTTTTTGGCCTAACATTGAGAGTACAAAAAACGAGTGAAAAGTGGTATACAGACGGTGTGTAACTGGAAATCAAATCAATCTTTCACTTGAAATAATACAATATGTGTTTCTCTAAATAAAATCCATTTATATCTATAGATATTGTTTATATATATATAAGTTGTATACAATGTATAAAATATTCTGTATAAATATATTGATATATATTTTATATGTTATATAATAACATATAGTAATAGCATAGGAAAAAGGGAGACAACAGAATCAATCAATAAGTTTTTGGATTTTGAATTTGATTTTATTTTTTTTGTGAGGGATTACTGGGGAGGGGAAAGGGATCGCAAATGGAAAGGGCGAGCGATTGGAACATATATTCAACGTATTTAACGATAAGAAAGCGAAATATAATATAATATAATATATAAAAGCCTCAAAAAATAGTGTCTATTATTTTGTGTGTCTGTCTGTCTATCCATTTATATAACGCTATATATTGTGTGCGAATGTGCCGTTTGAATGACATTTAATGAGAGTGTCAATCATTTATGTAGCGAGAAATATGTGGGGGAACGGTATGTCTGTCTGTTCGTATGGGTACTCTATGTATGTGTGTGAGTGGGGGCTGGGATTAGGGCACAGGAGGGTTACGATTGACGACAACGAAATGAATGTCAACATCCAGTGCCCCCACCAATAAAACGCGACAATATATTCCGTGTATTCATATTAGTGACAAGATTTTGGATATTATTATTATTTTAGTATAAGATTTGTATTTTGCGTTAAAAAACTATCTAATCATTAGTTTTACGCGACTTTTTCCGTAATAATAATTTTTATTATTATTTTAAAGTCTCCCGGGTATTATCTAAACTCACGACTAATTGTGCATTCATTGCGAAATCTATGGATTTATTTATGCAAACTTTACATGCATGCTAAATGTTTAGATATATTTTTGTGAAGTTAAGTATTTGTAAAAATATATTTTTATTTTTATTTTATTTTTCTCAAACCTCTTGTTATGAGATTAGCGTCAAGGGCTCATACAATACAATGATTTTTGTATTTATTTTTAATAATATATTTATGTATATATTGGTAATCTGTGTAGATAGGATTTTAAGGATTTTTATTATTATTATTAAAATCTAAAATAAATTTTTAATATTTTTTTCTGAGAATTTTGTTGAATATTTGAGTTATATTTAGAAAATAATTATTTAATCTTATGTGAAATTTTGGAGACATTTCTTTTATCGAGAAATACAAACAAAATTTATAAAATTTAGTTTTGAGTTTATTTTATTGAACAGATTTTTTGATACATTATATTGTGGTTCAAAGTATACATTAGAGGATTTTTTATTATTATTTTAAAGTCTCCCGGGTATTATCTAAACTCACGACTAATTGTGCATTCATTGCGAAATCTATGGATTTATTTATGCAAACTTTACATGCATGCTAAATGTTTAGATATATTTTTTGTTGTGAAGTTAAGTATTTGTAAAAATATATTTTTATTTTTATTTTATTTTTCTCAAACCTCTTGTTATGAGATTAGCGTCAAGGGCTCATACAATACAATGATTTTTTGTATTTATTTTTAATAATATATTTATGTATATATTGGTAATCTGTGTAGATAGGATTTTAAGGATTTTTTTTATTATTATTAAAATCTAAAATAAATTTTTAATATTTTTTTCTGAGAATTTTGTTGAATATTTGAGTTATATTTAGAAAATAATTATTTAATCTTATGTGAAATTTTGGAGACATTTCTTTTATCGAGAAATACAAACAAAATTTATAAAATTTAGTTTTGAGTTTATTTTATTGAACAGATTTTTTGATACATTATATTGTGGTTCAAAGTATACATTAGAGGAGAGAGAGAGAGAGAGAGAGAGAGAGCTATACTGTACATCAGATGTGTTAATAAAATTCATATAAAAATTTAACATAAAGTAAAAAACTCGCGAAAATCTATAGAGAAATAAGTACTCATTTAATAGATAAATATCAATTGAAATGTTTAGTTAAATAAAAATGTTTAGATAATTGAGGGGATGGGAGGACAGGGAGATATGGAGAGAGAGATGGTATGGCAATAAACCTCACTCTACAGTAATATAGCATTAGGTGAATGGTGTGACCGATGCCTCCATGAGAGCACAAATACAAACATTTTTTTCGGATAACACTATGTATTCTGTACTGAACTCCATGTACAGCACCGGGAGATAGTGAATAGCGATAGAGAGAGAGACCCAGTATTTAGCTTTTGGATTGCATTCAATTGAATGGCAAACGTTTGCTGAATCAACCATTTCTTTCCTATGGCTTACTCCTTGTTTTCTCTATCAGATCTCTCTCTCTCTCTCTCTCTCTCTCTCTCTCCAATACATGCACTGTATGCACACCATTATAGCAATACTCAGCACTGGAATCACATACAACACAGTCGTCATCAGTGGAGAGAGAGAGAGAGAGAGAGACTGATGGCTCTTCTCATCTCGAGTTTAATTTTTTTCTCTCTCTCCATCTCCGAAATGTTCGATCCGGGAGTGGGAACTCTGAACTGCAGTTTCCAAACGCACAGTCATGTTATGTCTCTGTTTTATATGGAGAGAGAGAGAGAGAGAGAGAGAGAGAGAGAGCAAGAGAGTCACTCTTTACTTAGTATTGCATTCGTCCCCAAAGTTTTCTTTTACTCCAATTTCTCTCTCTTAGTTTTCCCATCACTTCGGGTCTCTCTCTCTCTCTCTCTCTCTCACACACACACACACACACACACACTACTCACTCACTCACTCAACGTCTTGAGACATACACATCCACCACATCTCTCTCACTACCTACCCGTCCAATGATATGTATGTTCACTACTAATGTTCAATAACTAGTGGTTCCACTCATTGCTGAACTAAATGTTGATTTTTATATCCATTGAGTCTTCTCTCTATCCGTTTAAACAAAATATAAGGGATTTTAACGATTATTATTGACTTTATTTTGTCGACGATATGCTAATAGAATACAATATGAAAGGCACTGAAATATATATATATCAATAAAACTACTGCTGCTATTACATAATATTATTTTTGCTTGTTTACTTTTATACATCACTAAAATCGACTACCATTCCTCTTTATTTAGCGTATAGTGTATATAATATATATACCATTAGCCAATACAACGTATATATCGTATTCAGTATTAATATAAAAATAAAAAATTAATGCAAACTTTAATATTTAACTGTTTTGGCTATTATTGCCATTAATAACATTATTCTCGTGTATAGTAGACATGTATGTGCCGTACGTATGGGTACTATAAACCTAACATAATAAAAACAACAACAAAATAAAAACTACACTAAAAACTGTGCCATTTATTCAGTATTATTCAAAATATAATTTTTTCTCATGATTTCTCGTAAGAGGAGTTTATTTTATTTAAATATTTATTTATATATATGTTTTGTATCCCGACGTCAGTGCATATATCCATCGCTCATATGAATAACAAAATAAGATTTTAAACCCATTTATATTTTAAGTATATTTTATTTATGACAAATGTATCTCTCTCTCTCTCTCTCTCTTTCTCTCTCTCTCTCTCTCTTTCTTTCTCTCTTTCTCTCTCTCTCTCTCTCTCTAAAGTATGTATAAAATATAAATATTTTTTTGTTTTCTCTCTCACTGTCAAAACATTTGCCTTTTAAAATATATATATATAATAAATTATATAAACTCTCCTGGAATAAATATGTGAAAAAATAAGAAATCTATTTACAAATGAATATTAATATAGTATTATGATAATTTGAGTTAATTTTCTAGATAAATAAATTTATTTTATTGAATATTATTCGTCATTAAATTATATTTCAATGAGTGGTATAAACAAATCAAATGCGAGTTTTGCGATGAATTTTTTATGCATAATATTTACCGCTTTCTTGATATGCATACATTTGGCTAATATTGAGACGTTATTCAACACATTTGGCATACAATTGAATTTATTTGAGAGAGAGAGAGACTTGAGATGAAAGTGATGGGAAAGGGATGATGACTACGAGGGAACAATATATAAATTTATGTTCAGCTCTCTCTCTCTCTCTCTCTCTCTCTCAACACTTTTCTCTCTCTTTTATGGTTAACTAATACTGTATTTACTAAACGTTTTTAGCCTTATATATTGAATATACACTTCACTCCACACATACACTGCTGTTTGTGTGTTGTGTTAGGAATACGAGAATTGCATAAATTTAATTCACACACACATGCATACCATTCCCCTATCAGAGAGAAAAAACCTACCAGTGCTCTATGGGAATGTATGCTAGCACTGCACTCACACGCTATGGCTATACCCGTACAGATGTGTGCGATTTTTATATTATAAGGAGTGAGAGTTTTATTATTAAATTTTTTATTTTGCACATCCAATAATAATACAAATAATCTCAAGTGTTTGTGCATATATTAAATATTATTATTATTATTAAATAAACAGTATTTGCATTATGGCTCTCTACACTCTCCCAGTTACTCTCTCTCTCTCTCTCTCTCTCTCATCATGTATTGTATATAAAAATGTCTCGACTCGAGAGCTATCCCGAGTACTACCGCCACCGCCACTAAACTCGTGGATAATATTTACGATAGTAATAGTAATTAAGTTAATAAATACGGTATAAAAGTGCGAAAACCTTTACGACAATTAAAGCGAGTGTTTTGGCAAACATCTACTGAACGACTGTTTATTATAAGATTAAAAACTCAATACCAATGGCACACAGACATTGACTTCCTTATTATAATATATCATAAGGGGAAAAGTATTGTCATTATTTTTCATATATTTTAATTAAGTCCAAACACGACAAGCATTTTTCACTGAACATCATATATTATATATATTTTTTTGGTCTTTTTTGCTGTAGTTTTTGACAAATATTTTTTTCATTATAAGTTTTATATCTATCGATAAGATTGTTTCGGTGTATCTATATTTTTTTAAATATTATTTATTTTTTTATTTATTGTCTCCGAGAGAGAGACTAACAGAAAAGAGATCGAAATATAATGTTTATTATCTGTAATTTATTATCTTTTAGCTCTCTCTCTCTCTCTCTCTCTCTCTCGAAGTCTCTCTCATAACGCTATTTATTATTTATTTCTTATGGGATTGAAAGATAAAACTTTTATTTTATCTAAAAACGATTCGCTTGTATATATCTATCCATCGGATAGTTATTTATACGCATATACAGTATAAATACATATTATATACGAAAATTTTATATATACTCGGGGTACAATTTTGCTAAACTCCTTTTATTATTTTAAGTTTATTTCGCAGTGTTTTTTGGCCATAAATTCATATCTTTATTATAAAGCCATCAATAAAAACGAGTCAAACGTTTCCAAAAGGAAGGAAAATATTGTTTATATTTTAGATTTTAAAATATATTTATTTTTTGCGTTTATTTTTAGCGAGAAAAAGCGTTTTCGACATAAGAAATAATAATATCATACTATATATTAATAAAGTCTTTTTCCTTATAATACTCATTACAGTGGTATCCGGATATAGTGTACTGTATATTGTGGAGAAGTAATAATAATAATAATAATAATAATAATAATAATAGTATTTTTGTCACAAAAATCAATATTTAAATATATTTTTTAGTGTATGCTTTAAGGCAAACACTAGTATTTTGCTAAATAAATTTATATTAAATATTAAGACCTTTTTATATTTTATTGTTATTATGATTGCGTTTAATGAATGGGCTGCTAATTTGATACATAAAAATTTAATTTAAAATTGTTTTATATATAATATACGACATTATATATATATGAGTGTATATTAGAGGGTAATAATACGGCTATTAAAGTGGCCCTTAAATGAGTTTAAAGACAATTTTTAAGCAGTAATTCTTATGTGACTTTAATTTTTAATGAGAGAGAAAAATAAAAAATATATTTATTTCAGTGAAAAAGTAGACTTTCAGATAAACTAGTCGTGAATAGTATGGAGAAAGACTGGGAGAGAGAGAGAGAGAGAAATAGTCGACAAATTTTCTGTGATTTTCTTTTCATAGTGAGACTCGGAGAAAGTTATTTAAAAGCATTTTTTCACATAATTTTCTCCGACACTAAACTATAGCCGTGTTTCACAAGACTTGCGATTCATTATTATATTATGCTCTCTCTCTCTCTCTCTCTCTCTCCGACTATTTAACGAAAACATAAATTCATTCATTCATTCAAATTATTTCGCATTTCAAATGCGTCTCTAGTTTTTTCCGCCGACTCTTAACATAAAACACATTTTAAATGTGTTTCTTGTTTTTTGAACGTCTATTCCCTACTATTTCTCCCATTTAAGTGTCTCTCTCTCTCTCTCCCAAGAATATAAAAGACTCCGGGTATAATTATACAGTAACTTTTTTGTGAACTAGATATATATTATCACAATAAATTTGTTCACTTATGTCTCATTCACTCACACACTATACATACATACTATACAAGTGTTGCCTAATATTTATGTTTTAATTAACTCAATATTATACACACTATTATGTAATTGTGTTTTCAATGCCTGTCCTAAGTATGGTTTTTTATTTTATGTGCCTTTTCTCTGTCGTCTGAGAAATTGAGGGAAAATTTTGCTTTTTGTCTTCACTTTTAGGCTTTTTATATATTTTACTTTCTTTTGTATTATTCTTAATATAAATGAAAATATGATGTCTTTTAATGCATGTATGGTATAAATGCCGGCGACGTTGCGTTTAACTCTAATGTTGATGTATTGTATGGTACGGATAGACCTTTTTCGCGATAGGGAAAGGGATGGTAGGGATGGTTAGGGAAAAACGAGTCGAGAGAGAGAGAGAGAGAGAGAGAATGACTTTCAGAAAATAAATTATATTTTTCTCTGTGTTTTATTCTTTCGCATAATAATTGAGAAAATGAGCTCAAAATATATGTAAATCTAATATAAAGCCCTCTCTTTAATAATAATAATACTTTTTATTTTATACTTAAAGACAATATATTTTATTTTGTATGAAAAAAGTGTTTTTCGCGTCTAAAATGTTGGCCAAAATTAGATATTACTTTAAGTGCGAGAATATTATATATGCACTGCAAACCTTTATATGTACTAAGGTGCTTTTATAATGTCTATACAGTATAATGGGTGGGCTATTTAATGACATTAATTGCACAGACAATTGGTATAAATGAGAAATTAATTAGTTTTTTGTTGGTGAGTGCCTAGTTTACATTTCAGTGATTTTTATGATTAGCGAGATATTCATGTCTTAGCGAATTAATTATAACTTATTGTGAAAATGTATTTATTTTTAATTCTTGTGAACATATTATATATAATTTTTGTTTTGTATAAATAATTATCTTTTAATTTTTAGTTTTGTGTGCATTTTCGGGTGACACATCCATTTCCACTGGACTGACCATACAGTCTGGTGCCCATGTATTTTGATACACACCATAAAATACTATTTATAATAACTATAGTGAAAAACACATTTTAAGCAACAAAATTTATTGTTTTAATTAATTTAATTAAATAGCACCCAAAAAATAATAAGATTTTTGTGTAGACTCGTAAATATCAAAATTTTTGTTGTTTTTAATAGTAATTAAAAATAATTACTGAAAATCCTATGAAAGGCCTGTGTTTAGCGTTAAATAATAATTACATGTGATATAAGTTTATATAGGGATTGAATTAATTTTTGAGACATTTTTCTAAATGTTAAAAACATTTATTATGTTAAATTTTTTTTTATTTGCTATATTAGCTGACAAAAGCTGTTTATAAATTATATTCAGCATATACTGTACTAGCATAAATAACAAAAATATTATTGTATTACATTATTACAAAGATTTTATATAAAATTAATTTAAATAAATAATAATGTTATTTTATTTTGCTTTTGAGTTTGAATATAATTATTTGCGTTCAAAAATGTATTTTCAATTATCGTATACAATGAATGATAGCATGGCAATTGCTTACAATATATAATATCGTACAATGTCGTTATAAATTCATGTCTAATATTAATAAATATTAATATTACCATAAAATTTCGTAAATACATTATACTCTCGATGAGCAAAAATATAAATTATATAAGAATTTATTTACCATTAAAAATCAATAACATATTTTCGCTGACTATTAATAACATTTTTGCCATATATTATGCTAGAAGTTATATAATATTATTATACAATGCACACGCGTGCATCCCTACTAAACTAATAGTTAATAATTAAATGTTTACCTAGGGTATAATACGATGATCAAGGTGGTATACCATTGTTGTCTACGAATATAAATGCGATCTACTGTATTATGTAGTACGAAAAAAAATTGTTTGTATCCAAAATTGTATATCAATTTTTTGGTACACATTTTGCATCTCCCCATCCATTACTCAATGTACACACGACTACATACCCCCTAAGGCTCTCATCACTGGTTTATCATAAATAAAATACTCTTAAAAAATAAGTAAAATTAATATTTCGATCGCAAAAAAGTGTATATTTTTTATTAGCATTTCGGATATATAGTCGAAAAAAGGGGAACTGTAGTCGAGTAGGGGAAGGGAAGCCAATGTTATATGTATTTTCCGCTAATCTCTTTTTTGTACAGAAAATTTCTGCATTTTAATGGTCTGTTTATTTCATGCAAATATATAATTGAGTTGAGAGTAACCTTTTTTTCTCGACATTAACCTTACTT
Organism: Oppiella nova; assembly: GCA_905397405.1. Classification (NCBI taxonomy): domain Eukaryota; kingdom Metazoa; phylum Arthropoda; class Arachnida; order Sarcoptiformes; family Oppiidae; genus Oppiella; species Oppiella nova. Next base: position 885 of record CAJPVJ010004104.1, on the reverse strand, counting down.
TACTTTATTATTATTAGTCTTTATTTTTTGCGAAAATTATTGATATTTTTCTTAATGAATACGAATTTTAATGATAATTACCATAAACTGTAATGAAGTTTAAGGTATTATTTGGGAGGTTTAGGGATTATTATCTGGTTGTATTTATTATTATGTATTTCGGTATTTTTATTGACTTTATATAAGTGCTGTTATAATTTTACCCGGTTAATAAATATTTATTTTAAAAACTATAATTACATTATTTGGTTTCAAAACAAGAATTAAAATAAACAATTCTTTCGCTAATTACCGCAAAACATGAATTATATATCATTTATAATTTATGAAGTATTTATAATTTAATTTTAATTACTAGTGTACATTCTAGGTGCATATATTAAATTGAATATCTAAAATATAATTTAATGATCATAATTATTTATATTTACGTTTAATAATAAAAATACATTAATTTAATAAACTATTATGTTTATTTAAATATAACAAATCAACGCAATACGCAAGGATATTTAACTCAACGCATATAAATATCCATCATAAAAACAATATTCAAATGCATATAAATCTGATTCAATCGCTAATATTAATACAACAAAATATTAATCCATAATCTAATCATAAAAATCAATGTCTTATCCAAACGTGTAGGGGCTTCGGGTTTGTGACATTTGCCGACCCGGCTAGTGTGGACAAGGTGCTCACCCAGGGACCTCACGAGTTAGATGGCAAAAAAGTAAGCAAGCAATCGATACAACAAAAATTCATACATAGACAATACATTGAGACAAATCTATACATGGCAACTACAGCAAAATAAATATAACTCATAATTCCTATTCTATACTCATAAATAAAATACTAAGTCTACAGCGAGCAAAAAAA
>CAJPVJ010004101.1:0-10021 GCA_905397405.1 Oppiella nova | reverse complement strand
TGGGAAGAGTTAAGGTACCGTACGTTTGTAACATCTTATCTCACTTATGATGAGTACGTACAGTGTATTAAGCCTAATAAATGGCGCAATGTCATGTTATGGGTGACCAAGGTGGCAACATTTTTGTGTTTTATAAGATTTACAGTAATGACTTATGTATCAAATCCCTGGCTACTGGAAATGTTACTTGATTGGAAACATATAAAGGTTAAATTCATTATATATGCATCATATGCAACCTCATTTTTGGTATTCTTATTAATTGGATTTGTGACCATGTACCAATATAATACTCATACATTTTATATGATTAACTGGTTATATGAGTTGAAATATTCAAGAATACAATATCCATTAAATTCAGCGAGGGCAGAAAAGTTATTACGAATAATGTCCCGGCTGTTCACGTATAATATAAAACCAACCTATGTCATTTTAGTTTTGACCGCTACTTTGCTTAATGTTATAGAAACGTACCGCTCGTATTCAGCGGTACCATCGTATTTAAAATTAGTAATCATGGTCATATTCAATATAATATTCATTTTATCCATAGTCCCTGGTATTACAATAGTTGTGATTGGTTTCATTGAATGGTTTACAACCACTTATTATTTGAAACACAAATACCTGGAGATCTGCCATAAGATAGCATTGAGTGTTAAATACGATACCAAACCGCTATTAATGGCGGCTATCGTTGAACACCATTATTGGGAAATACAGACCAAACGGTTGAACCACTTTTTCCGATGCATTACTTTCCTTATCTACTATTTTGGCACATTTGCTATACAACTATTTATTTACATGACATACCACCCTGCTGCCACTCTAGAAGTGCGGTTAATATTTATTAACTTGGTAATATTAGGGTCAACGCTAGTAGTATTTATGAATGTGATGAGCGCATGGATCACAAGGGCTGCCCACAAACCACTGGCACTCCTATTGCCGATGATTTCTAGCCGTAGACGAGTGCTATCAGTGAGGGATAGACTGCGAGTGCAGGCATTCATAGAGAGGTTGTGCGGACCGGCAATCGGTTACTATTGCTATGATTTGTTTCCTATGAATAGCTATGAGTTGTATCAATACGTATACATCTCTGGTCTTAACTATATTTTAATTATGTCATTATTTTAATTGCCACAACAATACAGTAAATATAATGAAAGCAATAAAATATTTGTAACATATTACATAAATAGTTATATATATATTGCAACGTTCAGAGACCGTAAGCGCCGCCTGAGGGCGTAACCTACTTTTTGCTCGTGTATGGTCTGTACCGCCATATACTACCAGTCCTTAAGGTCCACACGCCTAACGCCATCATCTCGTCTCGTCGTGTAAAATACAAATACATTTTGAAACAATTCATATAAAATAATTAGTTTATAAATAGAAATATTCATATTTTCGTATAACTAATATTCCTGGTACAGTTTGTTATTTGTTGTTAGTTTGAGTTAGTTTCTATAGTAATCTAGTTTGACCTTAATGCAAATTGAATCATAATAAAATATAATATATTGCGATTTTTGAAGTCAAAAGTTGTATATCTTTTTTAATTAAAATCTAAATCAAAATTTTTAAATATACAATGGATTTACTAAATATATTTGCAATGAATACCTATTTATTAATCAAATATATTATAAACAGTTTAAATAAAAATAACTTTCATGATAAAACTACAAAGTAGATACTGTATAAAAAGTAAATATTTGCTGTATATTAATAAATATAGAAATAAGTTTTTGGAAACCTAATTTTATTATTATTTTTTTTAACATCATCATTAAAATATATGTTAATTCACTGGTTTTTATTATCAGTAAAACATTATTTATTTATATCATTTTTATTTTATTACTATGTTAGACTAAAAACAATCGTAATTAGACAAAAAATACTTAATTAACATCATACATAATACAAATACCACTACAATACTGTATGTTAGCATACATATACTTTACAGTATTATAGTATAATACTATTATATTATATGTAGTAGTAAATTATATAATTTATTTAAACACCTTTCGCAAAATAATGTTTAATAATTTGTTAATAGAGTTTAGTAATATAGTATTGCAATAAATCAAACAATTTAAAATAATGCTAACTTTTTAAACTACAATTAAATTCTAAGTTCACATGCACAAGTGCATATACCGTATATTATACAATCAGATATTTCTGAAATTTAAAAATAATTAATTTAACTTTATCTTTTATATATTAATATAACAAACGATCAATTAAAATGTACGTTTAATTCTCTGAGACATTGGCAGCAAATTAAACTTTGTTTCGGTTATACTTATTAAATATTGCGAATAAAATGAATGGCCTTTTGATAGCAATTTATTGTGTGTTTCGTCAAACGTCGGATCATTTGCGAGAATATTCTTATCGATAGACCACTCGTTATATTTGGACAACACTTGCCGACACTCCGGTCTCCGATGCCATAAGGGGTACGTCAACATAGATATCAGCAAAGTTTGTAACCTGTGTACTGGATCACTTACAAAAGGATTTGCGGTAGAATATGGAAGTGGACTATATTTATATAAAGAAAATAAATAAATCTGAAATTATTCATATCAAAACCATGATTTTTATATTTTTAATACTTGTCAGGATCAAATGTTGTAAAATTAAATTCAAATAATTTTCCACCAATTATAGCCAGGCTATAAACATCGCATTTATTGTTATACTTTAATCCCTGTTCTACTTCTGGGGCAATAAATCTAGTAAATCAAATAATAATACAGTATATCGATATTTTACCTATACATCTATCACATTAATGCTATAGGTTAGTACAAATATAGTTTTTCGTTTTGCATTTGACATTTAAAAAATATTTACAAATTAATAATTTATAATTTAGCTTACTATATTAAATGTACAATACTTATTATATTTTATATTAACATTATTTTACAGTACTTATGATTATACAATTTTGTTTATGATATCAATAAAAATAATTAAATATAACGAGTAATGAAACATTTATTTAAAAATAATTTATTGTACTGTGTAAATAAAATGCAGTATACTCAAAGTACAATATAAATATTTACAAAGCGTAAATTAAAATAGTATGTTATTTATGATATATTATTTTCAATTTAGTTATAAATATTTAAACTGTTTTCAATATAATAAAACGTGATATTTTATTTGAACAATTGTAATTATTTGCTATTTATATATTGCATTTCCTTAAGTCTATTTGCCTGTTTTATACTTTTCTAAATATTATATCTTTAAATAGAAAATTTCAAAATGTAATTAAAATAAAGTTATAATTAACATATAATTACTGCCAGCGATGTATAAGTATTGATACAATTCATAGCTATTCATAGGAAACAAATCATAGCAATAGTAACCGATTGCCGGTCCGCACAACCTCTCTATGAATGCCTGCACTCGCAGTCTATCCCTAACTGATAGCACTTGTCTATGGGTCGACATATACGACAATACCAGTGCCAGTGGCTTATGAGCAGCCATTGCTATCCACGGACTCATAAAATTCATATAAACAACAATTGAGAATATTAGCAATATAAAAATAATACACAAAATTCTCAATGATAATAAAGTATCATGGTGATGAGACATGTAGATAAACAATTGCATTCCAATTGTCCCGATGTAATAGATAATGAAAGTAATTGCACGGAAAAAGTGGTTCAACCGTTTGGTCTGTATTTCCCAATAATGGTGTTCAACGATAGCCGCCATTAATAGCCGTTTGTTATCGTATTTAACACTCAATGCTATCTTACGGTAGATCTCAAGGTATTTGTGTTTCAAGTAATAACACGACATAAACCATAATACAAAGCCAACCCAACAAAATGCAATACCTGTCATAAGACTGTGTAATATGTTTAAATCAAATATTATCATGATTATAAATTTGGATATTATAGGACTCTCTATAAATATAATTAGTAAATTAGTTGCATTAATTGCACTTGCAAATAATACTAATATTATATAAGCGGGCCATATTAAATAATTTAATACATGTAGTATACTAGTTAATTTTATCATATTATCATTATGTAATGGATATCTAAATAAATTATACTTGACCTTGTTCAATATGTCAAGGGAGTAAAATGTACTTGTTAATTCCTGATAAATAGTAACCACACCAATTGCTAGCATGGTTATTGATACCGCTAGTATTGCCATATAAAATAAAAATTTTACTTTTATGTGTTTCCAATCTAATAGATGTTCAAGCACATTTTCATTGGTGACAAATCCAGTGGCTAAGAATCTTAAACAAGTTAAAAGTAGTGATAATCTGGATACAATAACCATATAATAGCGCCAATTCCGTGATAGAGTACGGGAACGTCGGTTCGAGTCTCGCATGTATTCATCAGTATTTCTACTGATTATGCAAAACGTGTTTTTCATAAATAACTCTAAATTTTTAATTTCAACTCTTATATCGCTTTCAATTTTAGCCATAATTTTAAATAATAATAATAATATATTAAATATAATATTTCAGTAAAATTTTAAATATTATTAACTTTTATAACTTAGTTTATTAATTATTATGTTTTAAGAATTACAAATGTTATACTGAATTTTAGTACAAAAATAATCAATTGTTTAAATAAAAATAACTTTTGCCAAACTACAAAGTACATACTGCATAAAAGTAAATATTTGCTATATATTAATAAACGTAGAAATAGATTTTGTTAAGAAACCTAATTTTATTGTTTTATTTTTTAAGGTCATCATTAACATCTATGCTAATGGTTTTTATTGTCAGTATTACATTCTTTATTTCATTATTATGTTGTTACTATGTAGACTAAAAACATAATAATAATTAAAATCATACATATTATATACAATATATAGTATATTTTATATGATTTAATGTTACAATATAATACAATTGTAGTAAATTTAATTTATTTAAACACCCTCCACCAAATACTGTTTAATAATTTGTTAATAAAGTTTAATAATACAAATATTGTAATGAATCAATCAATTTAAAATAATGCTAACTTTTTAAATTACAATGAAATTATAAGTACACGTGCACATTTGTACAATATATACCGTTTATTATCCAATCAGATATTTTTTTAATTTAAAAATAATTAATTAAACTTTATCATTTATATATTAATATAACAAACAATCAATTAAAATGTGCGTTGAATTCGCTGAGACATCGGAAGTAAATTAAACTTTGTTTCGGTTATACTTATTAAATATTGCGAATAAAATGAATCCCCTTTTGATTGAAATTTATGGTGTGTTTCATCAAACATGGGATCATTTACGAGAATATTCTTATCGATAGACCACTCGTTATATTTGGACAACACTTGCCGACACTCCGGTCTCAGATGCCATAAGGGGTACGTTAGCATAGATACCAAAATAGTTTGCAAACAATGTGCTGGATCATTTACAATCCCATTTATGATTGAATATGGCTGTAGACTATATTAATATACAGAGAATAAATAAATTCCCCAAGACCACATTTATAATTAAATATATTTTATAAAATACATACTTGTCAGGGTCAAATGTAGTAAAATCAAATTCAAATAATTTTCCACCGATTATAGCCAGACTATAAACATCGCATTTATTGTTATACTTTAATCCCTGTTCTACTTCTGGGGCAATAAATCCAAGAGTACCCATATCTGCGGTGTGCTTGTTAATTGTCAACATATGAATAGTTTTGTCGTGAACTTTAGCTAAACCAAAGTCACATAACTTAACAAATCTACCGTTTCTTACGTTCCTATCGATCAATATATTGTCGGGTTTGAGGTCTCTGTGAATGATCTGTGGATTCAATTCATGCAAATACTGAACACATTCTAAGATCTCTCGGAATATTTCACACGAAATGAAATACTCGTAACAATTCAGTGGTTCTCCTGATTGTCGACCAAATTCTTGGGGTTTGCGTTGAAGAATATTCTGCAGACTCTCTGAACATAACTCCATTTGTATGTAATAGGAGTCCCCTTCAGGCCATGAATCATAATATTTTACACAATACTTTGCGTCAACTTTTGCTAAATTATTTATTTCGTTAAATGTTCTTGATGTTTCTTTTTCGGTAAAATCTATAATAAAGAAATAATTCAAAAAATTACAAAAACAAATAATTTTTTTAAATACAACCTTTCATGTTTATCAATTTAATAGCGTAATTTAAATTATCATGTTTATGTTTCACATTGTAAACCTTCCCAAATGCACCTGAACCGATTAGTAATATTTGCTTAAAGTTCACCTGGTAATAATTTTCTCTAAGATTAATTGTCATATAACTAACACCCAATTCATTGGTGTAAAAGTCGTTAAAATTATTAAATGGTGTTTCAATTAATTCGTTTGATTTGTTTAACAGATAAATATTATCGCCGCCCGAAAGGGGTATGAAATCGCGTTGACAACCAAAATTAATTGGACAAATATGATGCAGTACCCCTTTCATCCAGCTAGATAGATTCAATTGATTGCCAAATAATTCAATTTTCGTGCATTTTGTGACCAGGTTAACTTTATTATAATGAATATAGTAAATATAAAAAATGCCTGACCTTGATAAAAAACAACATTTCATTGTTAACATCAATTTCTGTGTTTTGTTTATTATTCAACCAAAAACACCTTGACATTGACTTTATAATAAATGCTGATTTTGAGGTGTAATGACCACCTGATGATGTGGTTAATTCTGTAATAATTTTTTTAAATACAACCTTTCATGTTTATCAATTTAATAGCGTAATTTAAATTATCATGTTTATGTTTCACATTGTAAACCTTCCCAAATGCACCTGAACCGATTAGTAATATTTGCTTAAAGTTCACCTGGTAATAATTTTCTCTAAGATTAATTGTCATATAACTAACATCCAATTCATTGGTGTAAAAGTCGTTAAAATTATTAAATTGTGTTTCAATTAATTCGTTTGATTTGTTTAACAGATAAATATTATCGCCGTCCGAAAGGGGTATGAAATCGCGTTGACACCCAAAATTAACTGGACAAATATGATGCCAGCTAGATAGATTCAATTGATTGTCAAATAATTCAATTTTCGTGCATTTTGTGACCAGGTTAACTTTATTATAATGAATATAGTAAATATACAAACTGCCTGACCTTGATAAAAAACAATTGTAAAGTAACAATTGTAGTTAAAGACACAAAACAAATAATAAGTTGGTTTTTGTGGAACTGTAACTGAAATATTATTTACGACTAAAACTCCACATTACTGGTGGACTACTACACCAATTAAGACATAATAAATGCGGTTTTATAATAAACCCCGATGAATTACAGTCAATATTAAAATTGCCCCAATAATATACAAGTCCCCCATAAGTTATGGCAAATGATGAAACCACACCACAATATATACTAATAATTTTTGTATCATTATTAAATTCTAATAAAATAGGTTCACAAATATTGTGGTCAAGTGAGTCACAACCTATCTGTCCCTCAACATTACGGCCCCACCCGTACACCTGTCCATCGACTGTTAGGGCCAGACTGTGTTGCGAACCACAACTAATTTGTTGAATATTTTTGTTGTCAAAAAGTAATATTTTTTGAGGTTTTAAAAATATGTCTTTTGGAGTCACATCTCTAGCCAACTGACCCATAATATTATGACCCCAACTTGTTGCGAACCACAACTAATTTGTTGAATATTTTTGTTGTCAAAAAGTAATATTTTTTGAGGTTTTAAAAATATGTCTTTTGGAGTCACATCTCTAGCCAACTGACCCATAATATTATGACCCCAACTGTAGATACATTTTGAGGCACTCATAGCCAGCACAAAGTCAGAGCCGATATAGAAGTGTTGAATGCGTTTGTGACACAATTCCGGTATAATGTGGGGGGACGGCACTGCAATATTATGTCCAAAACCCAGACATCCCTTGAAATTATAGCCCAAACCATATACCTTATCATCATTTGTGACGTAAAATATATTAGTATTATTAGAATTTCTATTAAATACATGAATTAATACAATATTTTGTTTTGTTGTATCAGGGATATTAGCGCAAACTTTGTTTAATAATAAAGACATTGTAGCATAAATATTTATATTTAAAAAATTATTTATTATAAATACATACAATATGGCGATGTAACAAGTAACTTTTTTATGCAACGTTGCAAATATGATTTATTTTATGATCATTATTAATAATCGTATCACATCAAAATCCCAAAATCATAATCCCGAAATCAAAATCCCGAAAATATATCAATATTTATTTTTAATTTAGTTAATAATATAAAATTTATTGATATTATTAGAGTAATTATTTTAAAGCTAATTAGTGTCATACTAGTAAATAAATATCTCATCAATTATTAAATATTGTAATTATTTGTGATTTTTATTAGTGTATAACCAGTGTATGATTCAAAGCGTGAATTGAATCCACAGATAATTCACAGAGACCTCAAACCCGACAATATATTGATCGATAGGAACGGACGGAACGGTAGATTTGTTAAGTTATGTGATTTTGGTTTGGCTACAGTTCACGACAAACTCATTCATTACAATACTAATTGTAAGCATACGACTGGTGTGGGCACTATAAAGTATCAAGCACCAGAGATTGGTCAAAGTAAACGCTATGACCATAAATCAGACATTTATAGCCTGTCACTAATTGGTGGTGAAATCTTTGACCTTGATTTGTTTAGTATGGATGTCAATAAGTAGATAATAAGTTTAACAAATAATTTTATTCACTATTTAATGTATCATGTTATTTTCTAGTTTAATTACAAATTATCCTAAAAATGGCGAATTAAATGGAAAAGTATTATATTTACAAAAACTATTGCTGACTATGATGTCGACCCCGGGATGGCATAAAAGGCCCGAATGTTCACATTTATTGCACGTATATAGCGAATGGGCTGTCGATGGGAAATACATTAAAAATAATTATCAAAATTTAATATTAAATAATTATTGTTTAGGTGAACATATGATTTTGAAAAATATTTTATTAAAAGCATTAAAATGAGCTTACTTGTTAGTATAATATTTTTAAATTTTTATTTCTAAATATTTAAAATTACCCTGAAATAGTATAGAATGCATTAAATTATACCTTTATATAATATACAAGCAAGTCCTTTTTTGAATAGTATGTTATGTAATACAAATATAAATTGCTGATAAAAAGAGGCTTTAATAATATATTAAAAATACAGTAAATGTACTGATATATTGTAATCTTAAATCCGTGCAACTAGTGGTTGTCAATTGATATGGTTATTGACATTTGTAGTATTATCACAATTAGCAATAAAACACATAAAATATCCTAAAAGAAAAGATTATTATAAACATTGAATCGTATAAAAAACTTGTATAACGTATTATTAATAATGATCATAAAATAAATAATATTTGCAACGTTGTATAAAAAAGTTACTTGTTACATCGCCATACTGTATGTATTTATAATAAATAATTTTTTAAATATAAATATTTATGCTACAATGTCTTTATTATTAAACAAAGTTTGCGCTAATATCCCTGATACAACAAAACAAATTATTGTATTAATTCATGTATTTAATAGAAATTTAAATAATACTAATATATTTTACGTCACAAATGATGATAAGGTGTATGGTTTGGGCTATAATTTCAAGGGATGTCTAGGTTTTGGACATAATATTGCAGTGCCGTCGCCCCACATTATACCGGAATTGTGTCACAAACGCATTCAACACTTCTATATCGGTTCTGACTTTGTGCTGGCTATGAGTGCCTCAAAATGTATCTAAGTTGGGGTCATAATATTATGGGTCAGTTGGCTAGAGATGTGACTCCAAAAGACATATTTTTAAAACCTCAAAAAATATTACTTTTTGACAACAAAAATATTCAACAAATTAGTTGTGGTTCGCAAC
>CAJPVJ010004100.1:0-10022 GCA_905397405.1 Oppiella nova | reverse complement strand
ATTTTGCATTGGATTCTCATTGATCTTAATATTTATAATCCGTATTTCGTCTCTCATATACATCGAGGCAAACATTTCATACAAATTGCTAAATTCAATCATATCGTCAACTATATATGCGAGAAATGTTGTCATGCTCAAACTAAAAGTATATCATTTGATGAAATGTTTTAATTTACAAAATTATCCTCAATTTTCACAAATTAAACAAATTTTTGTTTATTAACTTAGATGTCAACTATGGTCGAGAGAATGAGTGCAAGAAATGTGGGATTTTATTGCTGGAAACTATTCATTATAAACACATTCCGTGGATATGAGGTATGTTTCATATAACATATAATTTTTATCTTATAAAAATAAAATTTGAAATATTTCTTTACAGATAATTTCATATGTAATAATTATTTATTTAAAATTATTGGAATTCGGATAACATAACAAGGTTAATAATGGGTTTGTGCTTATTGTAGATAATATATTTAATTCACTTATAGTTATTAGTGTATGTTATCTCAATTAGTTTTTTGTATAAGGTTTTAAACCAATTTAAAAAATATTCTGTAAATCTATTGTAATTTATATGGATATACAGTATATTAAGTATATTAAATATATATTATAGCGTGTAAAAGTATTTAACTTATTCTATTACATTACTAATAATATTAAATATATTTTATTCATAGATTTTAATATTGTACTGTATTTGCATTAGTAATAATAATGTTTATTTTATTAATATTATTCATAATAAAATATATGCAATTAAATTTTTTTATTAAATAATGATAAAATAACAGTATATTGTAGTTATCATAATATGCTCTTATTAATGATGGTAGAGTGCGATAGAAATTATAATTTACATTTTACAAAAACAAAACAATTACCAATGTTTGTGAATAATTTGCTAATGTAATAATGTTATCGTTAATTGATCATATTAATAAGATATTACTACCGCTCGTAAACATACATTAATAATATATACGTAAAATACTTAACTACATAAGAATTATAATTTTTATTGCATACCTGTACCTACAGTTAGATTATGTTTGTCTAACAACAGCAATATCATCAATATCACAATATTATTTCTGTAATAACTTTACAAATTGATTTTGTATTAGTTTTACAAATCTATATTTATATATAGAATGTCAGAAATAATCGCATCTAAAGTATTACCACCAGAAGTGGTTATAACTGGTGCGGACAGTCATCTCTACAGAATCGGTGTATCGATGCATAGGACGACATCAGTCCTGAGGAAGATATATTTCAAACCCATTGTTGTATTCATTATACTCTTTGAACAATTGGTTCGTAACTTAATATTCATTGCAATCCCGGAGCAAAGCACGTGGTTTTATGCGGTATTAGGAGATTTCGGTCATTTCATGGGTGTCCGACAGGCAACTAATATTGTGATCGCACTCATTATGATCCAGATCATTAGTTGTCAGCTTATATTCTTTAGGAATTACATGAAAGGTTTAAATCCAATTGATTTACGTGTATTTGAAGTGATGTCCGGTTTAATGCCACCGAATAGTATTGGTTTGGATGACAAACATATTGTTATGAAATTACGGAAAGTGTTTAATCGATATATAAGTATCGCTAATAATTACAGTAAATTAATTAGCATTCAAGCTTTCCTGGTGGTATTTTTCAGTTAATCAGAATTCAGAAAATCTTATTGCAGTAATACTAAGTATTGTATTTTAAATTAATATAACAATTCATGTTGATACTTAATATGTATATGTATATGTATATGTATATGTATATGTATATGTATATGTATATGTATATGTTATATATTTAATTGACTGTCATCGTTTTACTACTAGTAGTACTCGAGTACTAATTCTCCTTTTAATTTATTGAGTTTAATTTATTTTTATTTAGACACGAAATGCATACAACCCTGAGCTCATTTCCACTGATTGTCATTCAAAACTGTTTTCAAGCAATGGTCTGGCTGTTTATCTACTATTATTTGTTAACATATTATTTGCAAACAACATTACAATTTATTAATAAACATTTAAATTCTCTATTGAAGTTTATGTATCAAATAGATTCTGACACAAATAATAGTAGAGGTATCATACCTATTGAAATTACCAAGATTATTAAGCAATTAACTGATATATTTTTGGAAATCTAAGAATATAATAATATATTTTGGGCAAAATATTTGGGAATAATATTTTATAATATTACAATATTTAGCTCATAGGATGTTAATTCATAGAATACTAATATAATAATAATAATAGTTATTTCATTTGTCGTTTTATAAATATAATGACAAGTAGTTTGAAATTTATTGTGTAAGTTATGATAAATTATTTGAATGATTTGACCTTTTGAATACTTATATTTAATCTGTTATTATATAAAATATAAAATACGTTTCATTAACAAACAATTGATAAATATGTTGCAAGATAATCAGAAATTAAATAATTTACACGCTATGCATATAATGAGATCAATTAATTGATAATCACTGAGATTAATGAATATAACAGATCGCATTGGTTTAAATATATTTGTAATATATGGTCACTACTGGGTTTGTCATTAATACTAATACTATACGTTATTTTATTTCATACAGTAATATGACTTTAATAAGTCGTGTCATTTTCGTGTAACTTCTGCCGTTAATTATGAGGCAAATAAAACTTACAAATTGTTTAATACTTATCAAACTTTGTAAGTGTTCAATTCATTTAATTTTTCTGAAAATAATAATTTGCAATAACTGTAATTAAATTTAATTACTTAATATTAATGATAAAATAATATATTTTATATGTTCTAATATGCCCTGACATGTTAATAAAGGTAGAGTGCATTTGTAATTAAATGATATTTATATTCATATTACACACAAATTAATTGAAGATCATTAAATAATTTAATATTACTATTAGAATACAAAAACAAAACAATTATAAATGTTTGTAAATATTATATTAATGTCATAATATTATTACCAATGATTATAAAATATTAACAACTTAATTTAATATACAATAAACTGCACATAACGTTATTATTAAGTTACTTATAATTCTCATACTTCAAAATAAGAATTATAAAATAAATTTTACTATCCACGTGACATGTTATATTATATTTGCAATTTGACATAATATCAAATTTATGCAGAAACTAAAATCAAAAATAAATTTATAATTTAATAGTTGATAATAAGAAATTTATATATATATATATTAACAACTGCAATAGCATAAGATTATTTCTATTATTATTTAAAAATTTATTATATTAGCTGCATAACTTGACAGTACACTACTGTATAAATAAAATGTCACAAATAATCGCATCTGAAGTATTACCGCCTGAAGTGGTCATAACTGGTGCGGACAGTCATCTCTACAGAATCGGTGTATCGATGCATAGGACGACATCAGTCCAGAGGAAGATATATTACAAACCTATTATTGTATTCATTATTTTCACCTTTTTCATGGGATTCTCATTAATATTATTATTTATAATCCGTATTTCATCCCTCATTTATATCGAGGCAAATAATTCATACAAATTGTTAAATTCAATCATAGCATCAACCATATACTCGAAGAATTTTGTCTTGCTTAAATTAAAAGTATGTCTAACTTAGTCTATAAAAATCTCAATTTGTTACAAAATTTAATCTAAACTTTATTATATTTGATGTCAACTATGGTCGAGAGAATCGGTACGAAAAATGTGGGATTTTATTGCTGGAAACTATTCATTATAAATACATTCCGTGGATATGAGGTACGAGTTTAATGTTTAAATTAAAACCTTATAGAAAATTAAATATATATTTATAAGTTAAATTATATCTATTCCTTTACAGATAATATCATATGTAATACTTATTTATTTAAAATTATTAATATATAATAATTTATAAATATCATAATATTAAAAATAACAAAATATTATTGCAGTAATACTAAGTATTGTATTTAAATAATTACACGCTATGCATATAATGAGATCAATTAATTGATATTCACTGAGATTAATGAATATAACAGATCGCATTGGTTTAAATATATTTGTAATATATGGTCACTACTGGGTTTGTCATTAATACTAATACAATACGTTATTTTATTTCATATGACTTTAATAAGTCGTGTCATTTTCGTGTAATTTCTGCCGTTAATAATAAGGCAAATAAAACTTACAAATTGTTAAATACTTATCAAACTTTATAAGTGTTCAATACATTTAATTCTACTGAAAATAATAATTTGCAATAACTGTAATTAAAGTTGATATTAATGATAAAATAATATATTTTATATGTTATAATATGCCCTTACGTATTAATAAAGGTAGAGTGCATTTGTACTTAAATGATATTCATATTAAACACAAATTAATTAAAGATCATTAAATTATTTAGTATTACTAAGTATTAAGAATACAAAAACAAAACAATTATAAATATTTGTAAATAATATATTAGTGTCATAATAGTATTACCATTGATTATAACATATTAGCAACTTAAATTAAGATACAATAAAACTGTACATAACGTTATTATTAAGTTACTTATAGTTCTCATACTTGAAAATAAGAATTATAAAATAAATTTTACTTCCCATGTAACATGTTATATTATATTTGCAATTTGACATAATATCAAATTTATGCAGAAACTGAAATCAAAAATAAATTTATAATTTAACAGTTGATAATAAGAAATTTATATATATATAAATATTTTAACAACTGCAATATCATAAGATTATTTCTATTATTATTTAGAAATTTGTTATATTAGCTGCATAACTTGACCGTGTACACTACTGTATAAATAAAATGTCAAAAATAATCGCATCTAAAGTATTACCGCCTGAAGTGGTCATAACTGGTGCGGACAGTCATCTCTACAGAATCGGTGTATCGATGCATAAGACGACATCAGTCCAGAGGAAGATATATTACAAACCTATTATTGTATTCATTATACTCTTTGAACAATTGATTCGTAATCTCATATTAAGTGCACTCCCGGAGCAAAGCACGTGGTTTCACGTTGTATTAGGAGATTTCGGTCATTTCACAGGCGTTGGAACGGCGACTAATATTGTGATGACATTAGTAATGACCCAGGACATTATTTGTCAACTCATATTTTTTAGAAATTACATGAAAGGTATTAATCCAATTGATTTACGTGTATTTGAGGTGATGTCCGGCTTATTGCCACCGAATAGTATTGGTTTGGATGACAAACAGATTGTTATAAAATTGCGGAAAATCTTTAATAGATATATAAATATTGCTCGAAATTACGGTCGATTAATCCTTATTCAGGCTTTCCTAGTAGTATTTTTCAGTTATTATTTGAAGTTATCTAGATGGGATTTTATTATCTATGGTATTCCACATACTATACTCACAATGATTACGGCACAGTATAGCTTGCAAATAATAGTTTGGCTATTTGTGTATTACTATTTACTCACATATTATTTAATAGTAAAATTGAGAGTTATTAATCAAGATTTAAAAGAGACATTGCTTAAAAAATCTAATAGCCGAAATAGACAAACTATATTATTTTTAAAAACTAATTTAAATATTCACAAGTTAAATGCAATTTATAGTGAAATAAGTGAATATAACAAAATATTTTGGTCAAGGTATTTATGTATCCTATGGTTCACATTGAGTGCAATGATATCCACCACATTTTATTTAACATTCCTAAGCAACAGCAACATCATTAACAAATTAGCCCTATTCACATTGGGCATCGGATTCTCATTGATATTAGTATTTATAATCCGTATTTCGTCTCTCATATACATCGAGGCAAACATTTCATACAAATTGCTAAATTCAATCATATCATCAACTATATATGCAAGAAATGTTGTCATGCTAAAACTAAAAGTATATCATTTGATGAAATGCTTTAATTTACAAAATTATTCTCATTTTCACAAATTATTGTTTATTAACTTAGATGTCAACTATGGTCGAGAGAATGAGTGCAAGAAATGTGGGATTTTATTGCTGGAAACTATTCATTATAAACACATTCCGTGGATATGAGGTATGTTTCATATTACACATAAATTTTTATATACAATAAAAAATAAATTAGAAATACAAAATAACTAGAAATATTTCTTTACAGATACTTTCATATGTAGTAATTATTTATTTAAAATTATTGGAATTCGGATAACAAAAAAGGACTAATAATGGGTTTGTGCTTATTGTAGATAATATATTTAATTTGCCTATAGTTATTAGTGTATGTTGTCTAAATTAGTTTTTTTGTACAATATAATAATTTATACCAATTAAAAAAATATTCTGTAAATCTATTGTAATTTATATGGATATACAGTATATTGAGTATATTTGAATTATATTATATAAAATATAAAATACGTTTCATTAACAAACAATTGGTAAATATTTTGCAAGATAATCATAAATTAAATAATCTAGACGCTATGCAAAATAATGAAATTATTTAATTTGATATTCACTGAGTTTAATGAATATTACAGATCGCATTGGTTTAAAATTTAAACTTTAAATATATTTGTAATATATGGTCACTACTGGGTTTGTAGTAATACTAATACTATACGTTATTTTATTTCATAATACTGTATGACTTTAATAATTGGTGTCATTTTCGTGTAACTTCTGCCGTTAATTATGAGACAAATAAAACTAACAAATTGTTGAATACAATACTTATCAAACTCTATAAGTGCTCTATTTTTTAGTGTAATTAAAATAATAATTTGCAATAACTGTAATTAAATTTAACATAATGATCATAATATTTAATGATAAAATAATATATTTTATACGTTGTAATATGCCCTTACATATTAATAAAGGTAGAGTGCATTTGACACAAATTAATTGAAGATCATTAAATTATTTAGTATTAATATTAAAATACAAAAACAAAACAATTATAAATGTTTGTAAATAATATATGAATGTCATAATATTATTACAATTGATTATAAAATATTGGCAACTTAAATTAACATACAATAAAACTGAACATAACGTTATTATTAAGTTACTTATAATTCTCATACTTCAAAATAAGAATTATAAAATAAATTTTACTACCATGTACTACCATGTAACATGTTATATTATATTTGCAATTTGACATAATATTAAATTTCTGTAAAAACTAAGATCCAAAATAAATTTATAATTTAATAGTTGATAATAAGAAATTTATATTTACTTTTTAACAACTGCAATAGCATAAGATCATTTCTGTTATTATTTAAAAATTTATTATATTAGCTGCATAACTTGACAGTACACTACTGTATAAATAAAATGTCAGAAATAATCGCATCGCAAGTATTACCGCCTGAATTGGCCATAATTGGTGCGGACAGTCATCTCTACAGAATCGGTGTATCGATGCAAAGGACGACATCAGTCCAGAGGAAGATATATTACAAACCTATTGTTGTATTCATTATACTCTTTGAACAATTGATTCGTAATCTCATATTAAGTGCAATCCCGGAGCAAAGCACGTGGTTTTACGCTGTATTAGGAGATTTCGGTTATTTCATGGGCGTTGGAAAGGGGACTAATATTGTGATGACATTAATAATGACCCAGGACATTATTTGTCAACTCATATTTTATAGAAATTACATGAAAGGTTTAAATCCAATTGATTTACGTGTATTTGAGGTGATGTCCGGCTTATTGCCACCGAATAGTATTGGTTTGGATGACAAACAGATTGTTATAAAATTGCGGAAAGTTTTTAATAGATATATAAATATTGGTAGAAATTACGGTCGATTAATCCTTATTCAGGCTTTCCTGGTAGTATTTTTCAGTTATTATATGAAGTTACCTAGATTATATTTTATTATCTATGGTATTCCACATACTATACTCACCATGATTACGGCACAGTATAGTTTACAAATAATAGTTTGGCTATTTGTGTATTACTATTTACTCACCTATTATTTAAGATTGAAATTAAAAGTCATTAATCAAGATTTTAAAAAGTCATTGCTTAAACAATCTAACAACCAATATGGTCATACTATATTATTTCTTAAAACTAAATTAAATATTCACAAATTAAATGCAATCTATAGTGAGATAAGTGAATATAACAATATATTTTGGTCAAAATATTTATGTATCCTATGGTTCACATTGAGTGCAATGATATCCACCACATTTTATATAACTTTCCTAAGCAACAGCAACATCATTAACAAATTAGCCCTGTTCACATTTTGCATTGGATTCTCATTAATCTTATTATTTATAATCCGTATTTCGTCTCTCATATACATCGAGGCAAACATTTCATACAAATTGCTAAATTCAATCATATCGTCAACTATATATACGAGAAATTTTGTCATGATCAAACTTAAAGTATATCATTTGATGAAATGCTTTAATTTACAAGATTATCCTCAATCTTCATAAATTAAACAATTTTTGTTTATTAACTTAGATGTCAACTATGGTCGAGAGAATGAGTGCAAGAAATGTTGGATTTTATTGCTGGAAACTATTCATTATAAACACATTCCGTGGATATGAGGTATGTTTCATATTACGTATAAGTTTTATATCTTATAAAAATATAATTAGAAATATTTCTTTACAGATAATGTCATATGTAGTAATTATTTATTTAAAATTACTGGAATTCGGATAACATATAAAAACGGATAATAACGGGTTTGTACACATCGCAGATAATATATTTAATTTGCCTATAATTATTAGTGTATGTTGTCTGAATTAGTTTTTTGTATAATGTTTTTTACCAATTTAGAAAATATTGTGTAAATATATTTTAATTTATTTGGATATACAGTACAACAGGTTTTGTCAAGTGGGGGAAGAAATATGAAAAGGCTTAAATAGGTTGTCACCATTTAATGATTGGACTTTAAGGATTATCTTATTATATATGAAAGTACTGTACATTCAAAGTGGGGTCCAAAAATCTTATTTAGGGGCCATTCAATAAGTACGTACCCAAAAATTTGTCTAAAAATTGACCCCCCCTCCCCCCGAAACGCCCCTCGTACATAGGACCTTAACATTGTGTACGTATGCCTGTCCAGAGGAAGATATATTACAAACCTATTATTGTATTCATTATACTCTTTGAACAATTGATTCGTAATCTCATATTAAGTGCACTCCCGGAGCAAAGCACGTGGTTTCACGTTGTATTAGGAGATTTCGGTCATTTCACAGGCGTTGGAACGGCGACTAATATTGTTATGACATTAGTAATGACCCAGGACATTATTTGTCAACTCATATTTTATAGAAATTACATGAAAGGTATTAACCCAATTGATTTGCGTGTATTTGAGGTGATGTCCGGCTTATTGCCACCGAATAGTATTGGTTTGGATGACAAACAAATTGTTATAAAATTGCGGAAAATCTTTAATAGATATATAAATATTGCTCGAAATTACGGTCGATTAATCCTTATTCAGGCTTTCCTAGTAGTATTTTTCAGTTATTATATGAAGTTACCTAGATTATATTTTATTATCTATGGTATTCCTCATACTATACTCACCATGATTACCGCACAGTATAGCTTGCAAATAATAGTCTGGCTATTTGTGTATTACTATTTACTCACATATTATTTAAGAGTAAAATTGAAAGTAATTAATCAAGATTTAAAAGAGACATTGATTAAACAACCTAACAACCAATATAGTCACACTATATTATTTCTTAAAACTAAATTAAATATTCACAAATTAAATGCAATTTATAGTGAGATCAGTAACTATAATGACATATTTTGGTCAAGGTATTTATGTATCCTATGGTTCACATTGAGTGCAATGATATCCACCACATTTTATATAACATTCCTAAGCAACAGCAACATCATTAACAAATTAGCCCTGTTCACATTTTGCATTGGATTCTCATTG
>CAJPVJ010004099.1:0-10023 GCA_905397405.1 Oppiella nova | reverse complement strand
TTCTTATATGTGGCTCTAGTACTAGGTGGTTCTTATATTCAAGTATAAGAACCTGACTTTTTGAGAAACTAAAAATTACTAAATTTTGGATATAAGAACCGGTTCTTAAATGCACATAAATACGGTAGTTTAAATTCATAAACTCAATTCAAAACTGTAACTAAATGTTTACTTTTAAATTAGTTTTTATATTGTTACAATTAATTTTATTTGTTAATTGTAACAAAATGGCCGCCAATTATGACGACCGGACAGTGTTTGCGATGACCGTATTTGGTGAGGCTAGCGGTGAAATTGAGCAAGGTCAACGTGCTGTTGCCTGGGTTATCATCAATCGGGCCGGGAGTAGGAATCCCAGAGCTGTACGGGATGTCTGTTTGGCGCCCTACCAGTTTGAATGCTGGAATAACCAGGAGCAAATTGATCGGATTAATAGAAATATCAAACGAGATCCCAAAGGTTACGCAAAAATCCTCAAAATGACCAATGACATTTTGACTGGTGGTAATGTGGCGAACCCTATTGGGCGTATCAAGTTTTATAATAATCCTGCTAAAGAGGAGTGTCCAGCACATTTGGTGGGCAAAAAGGCCAAGTACATTATTGGCAATCATCATTTCTATGATCTGGAGTCCAATTATAACGAATTATAATAGGAACAATGGCATTTTTTCAATAATCCCTGATATAATATTACTCATTATTAAAGATTAATTTGAATACGACTATGATCATGGAAGTGCTACCATGTATCAATATATATAAAAATATACACTAATAATGAAATTAAAAGCTAAATCAATTATAAGAACTGTAAAAATAAAATTGTCGTATAAATAAACCTTTTAAATAGAGTTTAAAATAGATTTTAATTAAAAATAAAAACTGTAATAAAGTATTTGTGGCAGAAATGTTCAAAATATAAGCAATACTTAAAGTTTTATATTGTAGTTAATTTTGCAGAATATAATTATATGCTATAAGAAATTATATCTTGAAACTGTAAATATTTATAAACACTAAATAATATTTATAAGAATTTATTTTATAATTTTTAGGTTTAAAATTGCAAAGCTTGTATTAATTTTAACTAATTGGCCTTGATAGTCTGAATCTATTGAGCCCTGAAATGTATTGAAAATAATTGTAAAAGAAAAACATTATTATTAGTGTAAATCACTATCAATACTAATGATTCAATCGTGTAATATTTATGATAAGTGTTAATAATAAACAACTATTTCCTATGAGTAATATTATAGTAGTTTTTAATATCAAATTAAAAACTAGATAAATGTTTATGTGTACTTATATTTTTATGAGTCAAAATATTTATTGAGCAATTCATTAAACATTTCCCACCCTGATAACCCTTTCGGTTAAAAAGGGAGGCATATGTACTTATATTGCAAATGCAATATAGCAAAGTATAGATTATTTTGCTATAAATATTTTACTATCGTAATATGATATGATTCAATATTAAGCAACTTTCCAAAACAACACATTTAGAGTAAATGAATCATATTAGGAATAATTTCAATATTGATTACAACTATGGAAATAATACTGTACAGGTGTTGATAATTAAACATCAACAATAATTTTAAACAAATATTTTTTTGTATACTTCAAAAGTAGTTATACATGTTATAGTGTTTTAAGCTAATATAATAAATATTAATATTACATAAGCTTATTTGTGAATTGTCTAGACTCTAGATGCATGTTTATGTGTTATTCAAATAGATAAATTATTGCAATAATTATATCAAATAAAATATTTATACTACCCACATAAGTATCAACTTGAAACTTCCAAGTCGTACGATTTTGAAATATTGCTTATATGACTAATCATTATCATTCAATAATTTAATGCAACTAATATGTAACGTTACAACTTGGCAATGTAATGCAATTTAATATTATATTTAATATGCCAATATACAGTAGATACTTTCGTAAGTATAAATAGTGGATATTTATTATCATCACATTTATATGATATTAGACTTTTGTGAGGCTAGTTTAAATTCATACACTAAATTCAAAACTATAATTAAATGTTTACTTTTTAAATTTCATATAATATTTTTACAATCAATTATATTAATTATTTTAAAAATATTTTTACCAAGATGACTGCCAAGCTAGACGATGCCACCGTGTATGCGATGACCGTATTTGGTGAGGCGTGCGGTGAAAGTGAGAAAGGTCAACGCGCGGTGGCCTGGGTCATCAGCAACCGGGCAGGGGGTAATAATTCTCAACTTATCCGCGGTGTTTGCTTGCAACCCAACCAGTTTGAATGCTGGAATGACCAGGTACAGATTGATCGGATTAACAACAATATCAAAGCAGATGCTAAAGGTTACGCGACGATACTGAAAATGACCAA
Source organism: Oppiella nova (assembly GCA_905397405.1). Taxonomy (NCBI): domain Eukaryota; kingdom Metazoa; phylum Arthropoda; class Arachnida; order Sarcoptiformes; family Oppiidae; genus Oppiella; species Oppiella nova. Next base: position 7,622 of record CAJPVJ010004099.1, on the reverse strand, counting down.
CAACATTTTGGCCGGTGTCAAAGTGGAGAACCCTATTGGCGGTTGCAAGTATTACAATAATCCCGCTAAAGAGGATTGTCCAGCACATTTGAAGGGTAAAACGGCCAAGTACATCATTGGCAATCACCATTTCTACGATCTACCTTACCCATAATAGTAGATTTTGATGATGCTAATTGTATGGTAATGATAGTTTATTATTGATATAAATATTATTATATGATATAGGGTTATAATAGATAACATACATTGTATTGTATGTTTGATTACATTTTAATATTTTGAGAAATTTTTCCAACTTGTTTTTTAATAACGCCTAATAAAATTACTAATTTGTTTGTGTTTTTATAATAATTATATAAGTACCGAATATAATATGATGTTTGTTAAGCAAAAATAAAATTACAGTTTTCACAGTAGAATAAAATAAAGTAAACAATAAAATAACAAATAATTCATCACGTACAAATAATTATTATATTTTCATAGATGCCTTTGAATTTTCACACATTTCTAAGTCATTTCTAATCTTATTTTATGAATTATATTTGTGTAAGTTTATTCACTTATTGATATAAAAAGTGTAAAAATTGAATCTTTAAAATATATTTAAAATAACAATAAGTTGATTGCAAACAAAATTATTTCTAATAATGTAACTCTACAACTGTAATGTAATATCATATAATATTTATCAACTTTTCTAATCAACATTGCATTTAAATTTAATAAATCATGTGGGAAATAATTTTAATAATGATTACAACTACGGTAATGGTGTTGATAATTAAACATCATAAACAATTTTAAGCAAACATTTTTTGTGTAAAATTAATTGTACTAGTACATGTAAGTGTAAATGTACTGTATGATTAATGCTATAACAATTATATAAGCTTATTTATGAGTGGTCTAGACGTATGTTTATGTGTTATTAAATAGATTAATTATTGCAATAATTATATTAGTATCTAATCAAATATTTGTGTTACCCACATATGTACCAAGTTCAGTCAAGTCAACCGTACAGTATATAAGGTGACAAAATATTAGCATTATTTTCATTAAATTAACACAACATTACTGTATATTAATAATCGGTAAGAATATAAATAATTTGTCTAAAACTACGTGAAAGTCCTTTCAATTCTGCTTTAATATGACTGTAAACTACTATTCAATACTATTACAGTCATATTAAAGCAGCATTGAAGGCTTATTTTCGTATTACTTTTGCAGATATATTATTGAAAAGTTAAATTGTAATTAAAAAACATTTTCTATAATTATAATTAGATTTTCAAAAATCAAATTCATTTGACAGAAAATGCCGAAACATACCGACGCTGATAAGAAAGCCTTAGCCGAGACCCTGTTTGGCGAGGCCAGGGGTGAGTCTGAGGAGGGTCAAATTGGGGTAGCCGGGGTCATTTTGAACCGTGCCGAGGCTAATAAGGACTATTGGGGCGGTTCACAAGTAAAGGACGTGTGCGAGAAACCGGGTCAGTTTGAGTGCTTCCAGGACCGGGATAAGTTGCGCAAGGACATTGAAAATGAGCAAGCTACTTATGCGAAAATGGAGCGACTTTCCGATGATATACTGTCCGGTAGGGAAACCCGTAACCCGGTTGGCAATTCTGATCACTATAATAATCCGGATAAGGAGGGCTACCCTGATCATTTGAAAAATTGCGATAAAACTGTTAAAATTGGCGGGCATCAGTTTTATAAAGGTAAATAATTGTTTTCTGAGCATGCTGAAAAAATATTGTACTTTTTATTGAGTGCTAGACTATAATTTATAGTTTATAATTTGTAACCTGCTTATATACGTATAATATAATGTATTTTGCAATAAATTTATTAGTGTAATAATTCAAAATTATATTTAATTTTTAATTTGTCAAATTAATTTTTATTTTCTATACATAAATTGTTATAAATAAAAATAACATTTCAATTTTTTTATTCAATACTAACAATTATTAAATGCCAATTAAATAAATATATTTTGCTATGAAATGTTCCCGAATAATTATCGGGAATAATTTAATAAAATATAAAATGTTTAAAATCATTTATTTCACTATACATTGCATTATTATATTTTATTTTGACATAATTATGTAAATTATAAAAACATATATTTAATCAATAAGTGTATATTAATACAATAGTATTACCAATAATAATAAAAGTTTTGAAATAATATGACAAACATTAATAATTATTATTACTAATAATAGTCATGTGCATTTTAAAAAATAAATTTTAATTTATGAAATTGATAATTATAAAATAAGGTAATAAAAATTAAGTTTCAAATTAGTGCATTTTATAATTATAACTTATAACTATAAAATACTTTTAATGATAAACTATAGCTATTGTTAAAAAAAATAATGATAACTATATTGATTTAAAAATTAAATAAATAATTTTTCTGATTAGATTTTATAATTAAATAAAACTTCAATAAAATCTTGAAAGTAGGGTAAAAACATTTAGCCATATTATATTAATTTAAAATTATATTATTTTTATTTACATGAGAGCATTAGGAAAAATATTATATTTTATCGATATATTCAATACAGTACCTTGATTAATGATAAAATAAAATCATTATTAACAAAAGATAATTATATTTTTCTAATAATAGACCATCATAAATTATATTTATTTGACATTTATTATATATTATATATACGATATATATACTATTTATTGGTGAATTGTGTCCACTACAGTTATCTTAATTGACATATTTTGCATGAATTATGTTATAAACATTATTTTATATTTATAATATTTCATTTTAACTTAATACATATACTGTATGTATAAATTAGCTACGAAGTTTGTGAAAATAGTTTTTGTTATATTTGTCTCTTATAATAATGAAAGTCTCCTAAAATATCTTGATAGGTATAGGTACAACCAAAAAATATCTTATAATTAAAAACCTTTATGAAATTATTATACCTTTACCATAAACAGCATTAATTACTTGATTATTTATTGCACATTATACCGGTATGATTAATTAATTTGCTGTATATTCAAATTTGCTAGATTATCTAGCTAATGAGCAACAAAAATGAAACGCGGTACAAAAGTTCCCAGAATATCTCAACGTTCAACCATAGACTCCAATAAATTATTGCCTAAAAATCAGTTAATTGATCGAGCACATACATATTTATATGAATATGGCGCGTACATGGATGATAAATACAAATGTCCAAGGCATTGGTTTAGAAACCCAATATTTATTAATGCTATTATGTGTCTATATATCATGGTGCAAATAATATTATTATTTGTTCCCGATAATTATCCAATAGTTTATATAATATTGGGAGACTTTTTCCGATTAATGGGAAATAAATACCATTATAAAATTGCCGCGATCATATGGGTAATATTAAATGTAACTATACGGCAGATATTTTATTATAATTATAAGCGAGGTATTAAACCAATATTTCTGAATGTATTTGAAATGATGGCGGGTTTGGTGACCCCCGCGAGTGTTGGACTTGTAGACCAATTAAAGGTAAATATATTGCTTAAGAGATCGCGGGTTTGGTTCACAATATGCGGGTTTATATGCCGTAAAACCGCGCCATTTATGGGTCTGATGTGTATTATGCCGTATATTATGAAGACATCGGCATTGCATACAATTCTGTACGGAATCCCAAACACCGTATTCTTGTGCTTATTAATGGACACAAACTTTTCGTTTAGTTTATGGCTATTAAACTATTTCTATTTAATGTGCTTTCATATGAAACTTAATTTAAAAACAATGAATCAACAAATTGTGGACAGAGTTTACTCCAATAAAAATACAAATACAATAATAAATGTTAAAAATATTTTGTGTTCATTGTATAAGATTTATGCCGAAATAGATGATTATAATAAGACTTATTGGAGTAAATACCTGTGCGCTGTTTACCTGTTATTAGGGGCTGTTATTGTTACTGGGATATTTGGCATAATATTTGTACAGTTCCTACTAATTGCCAAAATAGTGATCATTTACTGTATAATTATATTTGTATTGATTTTGGCGTTTATTATGTTTACGGCGTCTGCCGTCCACTCCGAGGTGAAATTATGTAGTTTTGGCCAAAAATTTTGCCTTTAAATCAATGGTTCTTATGTTCGAATATAAGAACCACCCCCACTCTCAAACTTACATATAAGAACCGGTTCTTAAATACACATAAATACGGTACTCCCATAAGTCTTATATTTTGCTTGGTAACATATACACACTCAACTATTTATACCCACTGTTTTATCTAAATTGGTATACTATTATATACCAATAATAGTATATAATTGGTATATACTATTATATACCAATAGTATATATATTGTATATATATACCATGGTATAATGTATATATACCAATATTTTATATATTAAATATCATATTAAATTAAATGTTATACGATAATTACCAAGTTGTAACGTAACATAGTACAGTTGTTGCATTAGGTTATTGAATGATGATGATTACTCATATAAACAATATTTCAAAATCTTGGGACTTGGTACTTATGTGGGTAGTACAACTATTTATTTTGATATATTTATTGCAATAATTAATCTATTCTAGTCTAGACAACTCACAAAAAGCTTATATAATATTAAATTATATTGTGTTAGCTTAAAATACTATAACATGTAAGCATATTAATTTTTCAGTATACAAAAAATATTTGCAAAGTATGTTTATGCTTTTGATGTTTAATTATCTATAGTAATATTTCTATAGTTGTAATCAATATTGAAATTATAAATGACCGACAAAAATAATTTACCAAAAATATCAAACAATTACTTTAGATTTTTAAATTTTTAAATAAGTATGTATAATATTCAATTAAGGAATGAGTCAATAAGTTAGTGTAATCTATGTCAATTAAAAATATAAATAAAATATTACAGCTAATTTATAAAAGTGACATCGTTAAAAATACTATAAACACATCGCTAATCACACAAATTATTTTGCAATGCTGGTTATCTAATATTTGAAATTATTTAATTCATGATTCATTATAATCTGCAAATACTGTAAGATTGTTATACAGTATTAATAACTCAAAAATGTGTGCAAATTAAAACATCTATGAAAATAAAAGTAAAATTTTTATTTAAAGATTTGTTATTTATTTTAACGTTCACTTTTTTTACGCAACTGTAAATGTTGTAATTTTATTTTTGTTTAATAAACATAATTTTAAATTTAATACTACTAATATAATTTTTATTAAAAACACAAAAATTATAAGTTTTTTTAATGACATTGAAAAATAATATATAAAATTTAATGTACTAAAATACAACCAAGCAATACAGTGTATGGTACACATTATAACCCATATTATATAATAATTTTTATACCAATAATAAACTTTCAAATCTAACTTTTTATCAAATAATTAATGTTAGGTATGTGTCATTTAAACCCAACAATTACAACATATTATATAAATATATTTATCAATAAAAATTTCAATAATAAATTAACAATGCCACAATTTATCACTACAATACAATTAACATCAACATCAATATACCATTAAGGGTAAGGTAGATCGTAGAAATGGTGCTTGCCAATAATGTACTTGGCCGTTTTGCCCACCAAATGCACTGGACACATCTCTATAGCTGGATTATTGTAGTACTTGCAATTTCCAATAGGGTTATCCACATTGCGACCATCCAAAATGTCATTGGTCATTTGTCGGATACTCGCGTAACCATTGAGATCGTGTTGGATATTGGTGTTAATCCGATTGATCTGCGCACCGGTATTCCAGCATTCAAACTGGTTTTTAGCCAGGCAAATACCACGGACAATTTCAGGATCCCTACACCCTGCCCGATTGATGATGACCCAGGCAACCCCGCGTTGACCTCGCTCAATTTCACCGCACGCCTCACCAAATACGGTCCTCGCAAACATTGTCCTGTCGTCATACATATCAGCCATTTTGCAACAAATATTTTTGAAACAATGTAAAATTAATTGTAAAAATATACAAGCTAAATTAAAGGTGCACAATTTAATTACAGTTTTGAATTGAGTGTATGATTTTAAACTAGTCTTACAAAAGTGTAATATAAATGGATGACAATAATATATGCTCACTATATATATATATATATATACGCACCGTAGTATTTATATTGGCATATTAAATATACTGTAGTACTAAGTTGTAATGTTACATATTTGTTGTAAAATCTTGATCCTTGAAATAATGTACGGAGTACAGCTATTTAAAATAATAAATATACTTATATAATCTATTTTAATAACAACACATAAACATGCGTCTAGACTAGAGGCTAGACAATTGACAAATAAGTTTAATAATATTAATTTTAATTGTATTAGTTTAACTCACTATAACATGTATGATTAATTGTGCAGTATACACAAAATATTTGCTTAGAATTGTTTTTGTTGTGTTATTAATAATAACTTATTATCAATTCACCATAGTTGTAATCAAAATTGATAGTATTTGTACATGTTCATTTAATCTAAATGTGTTGATTTAAAAAGTTGCTAAATATTGAATCATATCATATCATGTGATTTATATTATATTAGTAAATTATTTTTAGAAAAATATCTATTTATGGTATACTAAACATTTGTAATATTATTTTGGACCATTTGACTTTAAAATATAGCACAAAATTTTTTTAAACATTTAATTTTTCAGTTTTAAATATTACATTTAAATAATATTTTTCATTTTACAGTAGTTGTTTATTAATACAATTTATCATAAATACAGTATAGATCATACTGTTCCAAAAGTGGCTAGCTAGCCACTTTTGTAGTACATTTTTATTGGCTTATAGAAAATCGCGTCACAAACATAGTTATAAAATAAAGTGGGTGAGTATAAAAATAAATAGAAATATTAGTTATAAACTGTAAAACTGAAAATTGGCAATAATTGTAACATATTTAAGGCTAAAATAATGTTAAAATTTTAACTTTATTTTACAAACTGTAATAAAATAAAATAATTTATTTGCTATATACAAAATAATTTTTCAAACTGTAATATGTTAAATACCTAATGTATAAATGAAATGTTTAAAAACAAAATATATATATATAAATGTAATGAACCGGTGAATATAAAAATAGAAAAAATAGTAATGATATTTACGATTATAAAATAACTTATCTACTGATAATCTATATGTTTGAAATCAATAATGTCTCATGAATTTTAAATATTAAAAGGCGCTAGCAAACGCTGGTATAGATATTACACTATTGATAGTAATAAATTAAATTTATAATTTTGTTTATATTTAATATAAAGTACTGTAATTATATTACAATTTAAAGAATTTTTTTATAAAATTTTTTATATTTTTATTTAATTATTAAAAGTCTATTAATAAATTATCAAACATTAAAAAATAAATTAAATTAAATATACATTTATAACAAATCCTTACAAAAGCAATACTTTTGAAGTGAGGGACTGTCGACACAATGCGATATTTAAAGTCAAACAATAGTGTCGTCAATAGACCCGTCGTTTTGAGCGATAAGGCCGTG
>CAJPVJ010004098.1:0-10023 GCA_905397405.1 Oppiella nova | reverse complement strand
ATGAATTATCAAACATTTTGTGTATATTTGTACCAGTAGCTTTACGTTTCATAATTTATAAACACGTATTACAAACACAATTTATCAGTCAGCTACTTCAATTCCTTAAAGTCAATTATTCATAAAATATTCATAGGTTTAAGGTAAACGAGTAGGTAATAACTTATCAGGTTAAAATATTACTGGATTTTAAAGTATTAATAAAAATAGCTAACGTTACTCTGGTTGTCCAAGCTCATATTATCAGTCTATTCTTCTACACGGGAATAGAGATGAGTTATTTTACATACAGCGCCACCTTTTTTCATTACCTCTCGACCTGTTTGTTTTATTGTTAATCCATTTACCCTTTGATAAATCATTTTCAGTACAAAAATCAATTACCGGATTAAAAATAATATAATATATTATGAATATAAACTTTAAGGAATTGAAGTAGCTGACTGATAAATTGTGTTTGTAATACGTGTTTATAAATTATGAAACGTAAAGCTACTGGTACAAATATACACAAAATGTTTGATAATTCATAATTTACTTTAAATCCTAAATATGGTGCGTTAGGTATATCGCAATCAAGCGCATTAAGAACAATATGAGATGTCTGTACCATATCTCCCATACCTTTAATGATAATATAGTTTATTTTTAAAGAAGGATAATAAAAATTAATATGTAAGATAATTTTTGTATGACATTGTTTACTTATTAAAATATTAAATTTTATAATTATTAACTCAGTAATTAAATTATTGTTAATATAATTTGATAATAATGAAACATGATAACATATTATTTAGTTTTCAAATAATTGTACGAGTAGCAAGTAATTCATTTATATGCCATGTATTGTAATTAATGAATATTATAAATTTTGAAAGTAAATTTTGTTGCATTTTATTGAAACTCTTTGAATTCATTTGATATACGATTTTTGAGGTCTTTGTAGACTTTAGACCTTTGCTCTGCTGTCGCCTAAAATAAATAATATATAACATATCATAAGTAAAAACAAAATAACAAATTAAAAATATCACCATAAACTCCATATTGCCCTTCACAAAGACCTTATAACAGCAATGCTCCAGTTCCTTTATATATCCCATTAATGCAAAAATCTTTGCCTCTTTAACGAGTGTTTCGCGTGAATTGATTCCTTGTTTGGCGTAAGTGTTGTCCGAAAGTGCATTCATTTCCGCGATATAGGCGTCGATAAAGGCATACATTTGTGGATCAGTCGGGAAATTATTGGCACCAAAATCCGTTCCCGTTTGACACCAATTGATGAAATAGTCGCCGATATCTAAACCCCTATACATATATTTATCTCCAATGCGGACGATTATATTGCGGCGGTTGAGGTCGTTGTGGGAAAACACTTCCGGACTCTTGAGGTGGACGACGGCTTTCCTAACCCACGCCATCTCAGCCACGAAATCCATTTCCATAATTGTTTCACGTCTCTGGCAATCGGTAAGTATTTTGAGTGCATTTTGCCACCTTTTGGGCCAACAGTTTGACGGCAATAGGGTTGAGGTCGTCGTCAACATTGAAATAACGACACTTCATATGAAATATATAATTATTATAATAGAATATTCTATACATTACTAAAGTATAAATAAATACCATGCTCACATCAATATACTCACTGATGAACCCATTTTCAAACATTGTGTATATTTTGGGCGATATATTAATCTCGGTCATTAAGATACTGATAACCGTTTGCTGAGTTATGCCCCGTATTTCTACAAAATCATGGCTCATATATCTTATTAATAGTTTTTTAGGTGTTGTTTCCACATTTGCGGTTAAATAACAACAAAAAAGCTTATTCACAAAACCACCCCTTATTTTGCAATTATAAAATTAACCAGTATAGTCTATTTTGATGTTAGTTTATAACCAGTGTGAGACTTACGTCGTGGGCTTATGACCAGTTGGTCGGCACTAACATCACTCCAATGGCCGCCTAAATGTGTTTTACATAATTCATACACTTTTAGCCGATCTTCAACCGATACACTGATTTCCTTCTGAAATAATTTCAATTTATTTATTTAATATCAAACACTTGAAAATGTTGTTTTGTATTATATAATATTAACGTAATTAGATATAAGTTTTAAATTATTTATAAAATTAGACTTAAGGTTATAATGTATTTAATACTGTAATAACGTTTTCCAAAGAAAAATTATGTTGTACAAAAATAAATATAATTTATCATAAACAAATATTTATGTTTATAAAGAACTTATACTAATTTTTGCAAAAATCATTCAATTGTGTATATACCTGTACTCTGCAATATTCAGTAAGATTTTTGAAATTACCAGGCAATTTATTTTAAGTTTCAACTTATTGTATTTATTTATATGTGCATATATTTTGATTATACATGATTTGGTGAACACTTGAACTTATTATATGTAATTTTAACACATTCATAAAAAGATAATTATGATAAAATATGTTTTTGACTTTTATTGCATATAACTCCCGTAAAAATAACATAGTGTAATAAATATATTTTCTTATATCTTATATTCTTAAATAAAAATATCTTATATTTTAATTAGTAAATTTATATTAATACAATTGTTGGTTATTATCATAAAACTTAACTAACATGATATAAGTGCATGTGTTCACAGTATTAGTTATACGCACCGATTGTTATATCATAATTTCAGTGTGAAAAGTATGATTACATTTTGATGCAAGTGCATTTTAAAATTATTGGACACAGATCAAATATCTCTATAATCTTTAACCAATCACACATAAACTAATTGCTTTAGAAAATTTTACAATTATTTAATTCATATATAAACCAAACTTTTTACAGTAAACTACAATCTCATACAACATCAACATTAAGATAATGAAAACTGCATAGCACTACCATTCACATATGCTACCAGTCCACTGGGAGTCATCACACAAGTAACATAAAAATACTTTAAATAAAATGTTTGAAAAAATAATCCAAAAAATGGTCGACCAATTGACTTCCGACACATATGAGGCCTGGTACCGGAGACTACAGTAGTTCCAAACCTGCCATTCCTTACTCAAGAAGTAGTTGACACGAGATATCTCCCGACCCCGAGTCATACACCCTGTTCACCCTGCTTGCGCAATTTAAGAAATATATTTGTATTAAAAAAGGTTTTTAATTGTTTAGCATGAGAATTACTGGGTGGGGTGGAGGGTGATACAAACCAAAACTATAACTCACTTTATAAAATTTAATTCAATGTCAATTAGGTTTATCTAATCAAACATAAGTTAACAAACAAATATGAAAACCCGTACACATGTGCTATGCATTACAAGTGAATACGATATCAATATGACGTTATTTTAATATAATGAGAGAGAGAGAGAGAGAGAGACTTTACTGTACTCTATAATAAAGTAACTGATAATTTATTATATCCAACGAATTCTTTACTTCAGTTTATTAACTCATAATTGTTAGCATAGATGTGAAAAAGTAACAAAACATTAAGTAAAATACCTTTTTTGTAACATTGAAACTATCTGCCAGCTGTAGTAACAGTAATTGTAGATTTTATATTAGTTTTCTAAATATCAAATTCAATTTAACCTTATAATCAATTGTATATAGATCTGACACATAGATTTTTTAAAATTAATCACAAAAAATAAAGTTTTGGTTATTATAGTATAAAATATCTCAATATTTATTAAAGCTTAATATTTAATTAAATTTAAATAAAATAAAACATTTTATGCTTATTCACTATGCTTATTTATCTAATATGAATTTTAAAATATTTTCAAGGTTTGATTACATTATAATATAGTATTGGGTTTAATAATTTTAAAAATAAAATTTAAAATCCACTTAAAAATTAGTTATCATTATATTTGATACAATTTATAATTTGCGTGCTTTTAATATTCACTTATTTTTATAATGAATCAAAATACATAAGAATTTTATAATATGCAAAATGCTTGCTGAATTACATTAAGGTGCACAATGCATGTCCAATTCATATTAATCATTCACTAGAAACCAGTTTAGTTAACACATGCACTTCATAATTGCCTAATAAATGTAATACAATTTTTATTATTATATAAATAATTATATATTTTTATAATACTTTTTATTACAGTAAATAAGTATATAAAGTATATAAAGTTGCATTTTTAATACTAATATAATATTTCAATGAATTCTTACAATTATTTCAAAACTTTTATACAATATTTATAGAGATGTTTTAAAATGAGTAAAATATAAGTTTTAAATAAAAATTGGATTAAGATATGGATGAAGAAAAGCTTATCAACAAGCCCTCGAAATTCGACCAGGCTAACATTTTTAGTAAAGCCTATTGCATGTAAAATTTACTTTTTATTAATAAAGTAATTAATTAAATTTTACTATTTTTAACAAATATTTAGCTGGATCTTTTCAGTATTTTTTCGACGTCTCAAAAAGGAGTTCGCAATTAACGACTTATATAAATGCCCCAAATCTGATGAATGCCAACAACTGGTACTCACATTAGAAAGGTTTGAAAATTTGTATTTTAAAATAAATTTTAAAATTTTAAAATTGTTTATAAGAAATTGGAAAAATGAGTCAAAGAAAAGTAGCCCCAGTTTCCTGAGGGCTAACCTCAAAACATTTTGGGCACAAATGTTGGGACCATTTTCGCTATACTTCTTTTTGGTATAAAGAATTTAATTTGATTTTTAATTTTTAAACTAATAATTAATAATAAATCTGATTATTGTTATTCATTACACATAGGAATGTGTACTTAAAAGTTTTCAGCCAATTATGTTGGGTGTAGTAATCCGCTACTTTGCCAAACCTGACCAGGTTGATTATAAAACTGCGTGTATGTGCGCGGGTGGTGTGGTGGGCGCCTCATTCCTGACCACCACATGCCAACACCCGGCGTCCCTTATGGGGCTTAGGTTGGCCACCAAGTTAAGGGTCACCTGGTGTACGCTCATGTATAAAAAGGTATGTCTAATTTATGTACTGTATATAAATTCCTTAATTGTAAGCAATACAATATTACCTGGCTTATATTGATAGACGGGTTCAATTATAGTTTATTGCTAAAACAATTAAGTGTTGTTCATTGTTTTAGCAAAGCTGTAATAGAAATTGTTTATTTATGTAGTATATCATTGGACCTATTGTTATACGTTATACCCGTTTACTTGAATTTGTTTTTCAAATGAAATCATTTTCCAAACTAAAAGGCAATAAAACTAAAGCCGTCGGCGTTTGGCGAGACAACAGTCGGACAGATACTGAACTTAATGTCCAACGATGTCAGCAGATTTGATGCGGTATTTGTGAATAACACATAATTTTAATATCAAATTAGTGTATACATGAATTTAGTATACATTTCCTAATTATAAAAATCTATTTCATAGTTTATCATGAACTCTTCCTATGCATTGGTGGCACCAATTCAGTGCATAATCGGTATATACATTTGCTACCTGTATATCGGTTGGGTATCATTCATAGGACTGGTCATACTATTGCTGTTCATACCGTTTAACAGTATTATATCACGTATATTTTTAGCTATTAGGTGGGATATACACCCTCAGCACATATCCAGTTAGTAAAATACTAAATAATTGCATATTTAGGACAAAAGTGGCCACACTTTCGGATAATAGGATACGTTTGATGAGTGAAATCATTAGAGGTATCCGAGTCATCAAAATGTATGCCTGGGAACGACACTTCGCTAATATGCTATCGGAAGCCAGGAGGTTAGTCCCAAATTATTTACAACAAGCCACTTACAATCTGATTTAATTGCCCTGCTAACTAACAGTAAGGAGATGACCCAGATCAAATGGGCCACACTATTAAAGGGCGTCAACTTTTCCATCTCATTAATGGCCGCTCGGGTCATACTGTTCACGATATTCATAGTACACGTGTCGGCCGGACATCACTTGGAGGCTGAGGGGGTGTTCGTAACGATGGCTATATTCAATACATTGAGACATACGATGACCGGGCTATTCCCCATAGCAGTGTCGTACGGCTCCGAATTGTATGTCTCCTGCGGGAGGGTTCAGGTCTGACAACAATTATTGGGAAATATTTGAGAAATTTGTTTGATTTTAAATTTTTGAATGTTTTGTTAAATTATAGCGATTTTTATTGTTAGAAGAGATTGATGTGAAAGCCGTTGACTATAATAAAGAGATTATCCATAATAATAATGACTCGCAAAATGAGTCCGGTGGTAATCCCAACACCATTCAAGTGGACAGTATGTCCGCCAAATGGAATTCCGTCAGTAAAATACAATTTATAACACAATTAATAAATAATTAAATTTATTTTATTAGGACTCAGACATAGAAACTATTAAAAACATATCGCTATCTGTGAAACGCGGGGAACTGTTAGCAGTCATTGGGCCGGTAGGTGCCGGAAAGGTATGTCCACTAATAATACAATCTAATGAACACATTATCACGAAATTTATCTCAAATTTAGAGCTCATTCCTGATGTCTCTGATGAACGAGATTGAAGTGACTGCCGGTGCTGTCGATGTCACCGGCGATATAGCCTATGCTTCACAGGAGTCGTGGACTTTCAACGCAAGTATTTTACAGAATATTCTGTTTGGAAAGCCATACGATTCCCGCAAATTCCGGGAAGTCATGTCTGTCTGTGCGATGGAAAGGGATTTAAAACTATTTCCATTTGGAGAGAAAACATTAGTCGGGGAAAGGGGTGTGTCATTAAGTGGTGGGCAAAAGGCTAGACTTACATTAGCACGGTTAGTTAGGCCATGTCAAATTAATTGGAAAGGGATTTAAAACTATTTCCATTTGGAGAGAAAACATTAGTCGGGGAAAGGGGTGTGTCATTAAGTGGTGGGCAAAAGGCTAGACTTACATTAGCACGGTAAGTTAGGCCATGTCAAATTAATCAAATTAACATTGCTTATTGTTATTAATAATGTGTTTCATGACTGACATACCAGTGCTCTCTATAATGACGCTGACATCTACTTATTGGACGACCCGTTAAGCGCCGTCGACTCGGAAGTGGCGAAACATATCTTTGAAAAGTATATACTATTTGTAATCAAATTAATAGTTTTTGTCAACAATTAGTCAAATATTTTCTCAGATGTATCACAGAATACCTGAAAACAAAAACCGTTGTATTAGTGACACATCAAATCCATTTCATCAAAAAAGCCACAAAAATACTTGTCCTCAAAGAGGGCCGACCCCTGGCTTTTGGATCCTATGACCAGTTGTGCGAATCGGGCGTTGATTTCATATCACTTATCAGTGAAGAAAAGTCAGTGAATGAGCAAAAAGTGGAGACAATACATGAAGACATCCTAAAAATTAACAGAAAGAGGACTATTAGTACCCTATCGTTGACCAAAACTGAAGTATTTTTCATAATAATTAACATTTTTATAAATTTTATAAATTTTTGGATTTTATTATTTTGATGTTTAGTCCGATTCCGACTTAAATGATCCCAAAATAGATGATGAGAGCAAAGCTACCGGTTCTGTACCCGGTCGGGTGTATTGGGATTACATGAGGGCAGGGGCCGGTCCTTTCCTACTGACCACTACAATACTGTCGACACTGGTATCTCAGGCACTGTTTCATTACAGCGATATATGGCTGACGGACTGGTACTCAACTAATTGTTATGTGAATTATTAATCGAAAATATTTGAAATAACTTTCCATTTCAGGACTAATGCTGAGGACAGAAGGGATAGGGATGAGGATTACGACCAAACAAATAATATAATCATATATTCGGTGATAATAATCGTCACATTCACGACACTAATCATACGGTCGGCCACTTTCTTCCTCATGTGTGTCAAGGCGTCCGTCAAACTACACAACAGTATATTCTTTAAGCTTATGAGAGCACCGGTAGCTTTCTTCGACCACAACCCTGTCGGTAGGCATTCCCGGAATTTACGGGGTTTAAACATTGTCACAGAATTTATAATTGCATTGAAATTTAGGCCGAATTCTGAACCGATTCACGAAAGACGTCGGAATAGTCGACGAACAGTTGCCCTCCTGTTTGTATGACTTGAATCTGGTAAGAGTTCCCCTCAATATACTCTAACAATTGCAAGATTATTAACAAACTTACAATAATTACCTAGATCACCACCCAGATCATTGGTACGGTAGTAGTGGTGGCGCTGGTGAACTGGTACCTCACGTTTCCGGCAATTCTTATGATTTTCTTGATTCTGCAAATTCGTTGGCTGTATATAAAAACCGGTAGAGATCTCAAGCGATTTGAAAACACAGGTATTATATGAGAGACGTCTACCTGTATGTCATTAATTACTAACCCTGGTGATTTACAATAACTAGTCCGGAGTCCACTGTACAACCACATGACCACAACTCTCAACGGTTTGCCTACAATCAGGGCGTTTAGGGCGGAAGACATGTTTCAGCGCCAGTACTACCGCTATCAGGACGACCACACGGCCACGTATGTCATGTGCTTCTGTAGCTCACGAGCACTTGGTATACAATAAAAGCTAACTGTCCACTCATTTCCTAAAATTACTCAAATTCTTTCATAAATAGGCGTAACTATGGACTGGATATGTGTGATGTATATTGGTTTAGTGGCACTGTTTCTAATGATATTCCCCGAGGGTATCCACCCCTACACCCATTCATTTGTTTAGCAATTATTAAATTTACGCTTCATTTGTAGGACTTCCCGGAGGTTCGGCGGGTTTAGCCCTAACCATGGCTATCGGGATGACTAACTCGACGCAGTGGGGGGTCCGGCAGTCGGCCGAAGTCGAGAACCAAATGACTTCCGTCGAGCGGATCGTCGAATACAGTCGACTCGAATCGGAGGCCCCACTCGAGACCCCAACCAAACCCCCACCAAATTGGCCACAGGAGGGGGTCATTGAGTTGAGGGGCGTATCCCTAACCTACGAAAACTCCCCAAAACCCACGTTAATAGACCTGAATTGCGTGATAAGAGGCGGCGAGAAGGTAGGGATTGTCGGTCGTACGGGTGCCGGAAAGTCATCGATACTGTCGGCGCTGTTTCGTACGCACGAGTGCGAGGGGACTATACTCCTCGACGGGGTCGACACCAAACAGATAGGTCTACACGACTTGCGCCGTACAGTTGCCCTCCTGTTTGTATGACTTGAATCTGGTAGGAGTTCCCCTCAGTGTACTCTAACAATTGCATGATTATTAACAAACTTAAAATAATTACCTAGGTTACCACCCAGATCATTGGTACGGTAGTAGTGGTGGCGCTGGTGAACTGGTACCTCACGTTTCCGGCAATTCTTATGATTTTCTTGATTCTGCAAATTCGTTGGCTGTATATAAAAACCGGTAGAGATCTCAAGCGATTTGAAAATACAGGTATTATATGAGAGACGACTACATGTATGTCATTAATTACTAACCCTGGCGATTTACAATAACTAGTCCGGAGTCCACTGTACAACCACATGACTACAACGCTCAACGGTTTGCCTACAATCAGGGCGTTTAGGGCGGAAGACATGTTTCAGCGCCAGTACTACCGCTATCAGGACGACCACACGGCCACGTATGTCATGTGCTTCTGTAGCGCACGAGCACTGGGTATACAATAAAAGCTAACTGTCTACTCATTTCTTAAAATTACATAAATTATTTCATAAAATAGGCATAACTATGGACTGGATATGTGTGGTGTATATCGGTTTAGTGGCACTGTTTCTAATGGTGTTCCCCGAGGGTATCCGCCATTACAGCCATTCGTTTGTTTAGCAATTATTAAATTTACGCTTCATTTGTAGGACTTCCCGGAGGTTCGGCGGGTTTAGCCCTAACCATGGCTATCGGGATGACTAACTCGACGCAGTGGGGGGTCCGGCAGTCGGCCGAAGTCGAGAACCAAATGACTTCCGTCGAGCGGATCGTCGAATACAGTCGACTCGAAT
>CAJPVJ010004096.1:0-10024 GCA_905397405.1 Oppiella nova | reverse complement strand
AAGTTAGATTTATTATTTTGAGAAAATTTAAAAACTCATATGCATGTATCAAAAGCATTTTAATTTTATGCAAAATGATTTTTGAAGTTTTAAATTCGCATGTAAAATGGTCAAGGTACAGCTGTTTTTCATATTTTCAAAATTAAACTAAAATACATAAAAGTACTTCTAAACCTAATGTATTTTCAATGGGAGTTTCACGTATTTTCTTGTCAATATTCAAACGTGAATATCTTCGTAACCCCATATGATAAAATAATGATCTTTTATACCCAGTGATCTGTCATTCATTCAGGATTAAGATTCTGAAGTTAGATCTAAGATAGGATTATCCGTTTAGGAATTATCAAGGAAAAACCGACACCAGTTTTGATTGCTCGTAGGTGTATATTGACCCTCTTTATATTATTTAATTTGCTAATTAAATAATTAGATTAATTTTGTTACATAATATATAATATTTTGCTTCCACTCTAACTTTATTTTACTTATAATTTATAGTCAAATGATAAAAATGAGTGACTTCTAAAAACACTTGAATACTCACCATTATCACCTTTATGATTAATAATCCATGGTTTTAAAAGTTATCTATTGTCATATGCATAAACATATTTTTTAAATTGTCATTACTTAGAAACTGTAAATTATATTAAAAATTTATTAATATTTACAAATTGATTCGTATTTTTATTTATGGTGTTTCCAATTTAGACGTTTAAACAACCTGTATTTTTATATATTATAATTATTTATCTAATTGTAAATTTATTATTTAGAAAATAATTTATAATGCTAACAAGTAAGCTCAATGGTATTTACTGTATTTACAATACTAATATACAGTATTATGAAAGGAAAATTGAATCAATATATGATTGTATCCTTATATTAATATAATATTTTTTATAATGAAATAAATGTTAAATTAATAGTTTATAAAAATTGTTTTATATATATGTATAATAATACGTTTTATAATAAAATGTGCAAAAACAAGTTTCGTAACATATTATTTTTTAATATCATAAATATAAAACTACTCAGCAATTTTTGTATGATTATCTAGATTAGATAACGGCAACTAAATCCCATAAATTGTGTATGAGTAGTAAGGTGAGGGAATAATACGTAACAACACATTGTTTTTAACCTGTATCTGGGTAACATTATCACATTGATATTAATATTAGTGAAAGTAATACACTTGAAATTAATATAATAAATAATTTATGGCTAAATTAAATGTAATGCTGCAACCCATTAGTACCTATATTCATGGTCATCATTATTAATTCATACGGTATGTAACAAAAACGTTTCATTTGTCTATATTATATTTATTTTGAATATGCTTGAATTTATTAATGGTGAGTTTTTACATAATTACTTTCGGATATCTAATACTAAGCGCAAATATATTATTTAAATAATGAATAATATATATATTACTTTTTATTTTAATATTAATAATACTTTCATATTAATATCCGTTAGAATTTCACTATTAGTCAATAAATCCTATCTCACCACTTATGATATAATATAAAACTTTTCATGATAAGTTATATAACATAAAATCAAAGGCAATAAATTAATTTACATAGTCATTCAAATTTAAGGGTATATAATGTAAATTAAGTAGCAAAATTTTAAAAATATGTTACTTGAAAATTATGTTATAACTATAATTTCATGCTAAAACTGCTTCATGCAAGTATAATCTAAATAATTAAAAACATCAATACTATTTTATTTCATTACCGGTTTATAAAGGGTGGTAACAAACAATGATAATATTTAATTTAGCAAGTATTTATTATCAATGTGGATTTGGGTTTAGGTGCTTTAAACTATATGTAGTAACTACTTTGATAATATGTTCACCACTATTATCGGGTGGTACCGAAAATAATCAACCTGCAATACTGGACTTTTATCCCAAATCTGGTCCATTCGCTGGTGGCACTAATATCATCATACAACTAAATAACTACCCTAACTTTCCCAAAACTATTGTCAAAATTAACTTATCAAACGGCGACCAAGTTCAATGTAATTCGAGTTTTCTATCCATGGATATTCTAAAGTATAAGATAATGTGCATAACGGAATCGTATAAAGCATCAAGTCAAGTAAAATCTATCTCTGGAAAAATTGTACTAACCTACAATAATCAGTTTGTCGTAAACTCGACCGAATCGTTTACCTTTGTAGAGCAGATTATTCATAAAATTATTCCAGATCGTAGTCCGATATCGGGCCGTAGCAAGCTAACTATTTACGGTATGCATATGGACGCGGGCTCCGAGATCAGGGTAAGTTTGGGCGATCTCCCTTGCACACCTACCCCCACAAATCGTACCCGGAACGCCCTTGAATGTATAACTAGTCCAACAAAACACACTGGCGATGTGGCAGTTAAAATAGAATTTGACAATGCTGTCCTATATAGCAATTATAGCTATGTGGGTGATCCCCGGATTTCAGTAATAACATCTGGTGGGCGTGGCAATTTTGGCGCAATTGTCAATGGTGGAATTAGAATAAAGGTTATTGGTGAAAATTTGGACATCGTTCGACGACCTATGTTTTATGTCGATTTCAATGGGAAACAGATTTTGGGTAATTGTTTTAGTGCGTCACCCGTGGAGATGCACTGTAAAAGCCCCCGCATACCAATTGATCAATTAAGTTTTAGTATCCATATGGGATATGTCGAGTTAAATTTTGGTTTTCTAATGGACGAGGTGGAAACCGTTATGAATATGAGTAGCCGTCAAAATGATCCATTTCCAAAATTTAGAATTTATCGTGACCCTATTTATTACGCGTTCGACGATAATAATACCAATAATTTGTACGATGGTGAATATTTAGAAATTCGTGGTGAAAATCTAAATTACGGTTGTCACGAATCGGACATTGAAATTTATGTGGGTAGAGAGATATGTAATTTAACCGAGCTCACATCGAATACACTAAAATGTACCTGGATACCAAGTTCTAATTACTCATTTGATGTTGAAGTTGTAGTTAGGGTGGGTGGAGATTTATTATTTAATATTGGACGTTTGTATCATAATGTATCAGAAAAAATACATTATTCAGCGCCAATTACCGAGCTAACATTAAGCACAAAATATGAAATTAATAACATTGTAAATCTTAAATCTGATAACGAATTGAATTCGACCTACCACAAAAATTACATTGAAACTGCTAACCTATATTACCCCACTTATCCTCATGAAACAACTATCGATGAAACTGAAAAATTACCTTATCATTCACTATTATTGATAACATTAATATTAGTTATAATTTTTGCAATAATAATCTTGGTAATTTATATATTATATAAACAAAAACGCAGCACATTCTACGAACGAGCGTATAATTTGAAAAATAGTATTATTTTACCACATGATGTTAAACAAGATTTATCATGTTTCAATCATCAATCAAATGGTAAATTTAGATTGAACATTAATATTTTATGTAATAATTTATTTTATTAATTATTTAGATGAACATGCTAGCTTAATAGAGACTTCGAGTATTTCAAAAAATTATAAAGTATCGGATGAAATGATTAAAATATTGGAAAATTGTTTGCTATTAATCGACCATACTGATATTGAGTTTCAAGATGTAATTGGCAGAGGTCATTTTGGACGTGTAAATAAAGGTATACTACACTCCAAAACAAATACAACGACAGTTGATGTTGCTATCAAAAGTAATTGACCTACCTCGGATGTTACGTTTGAATTATGCATTTAATGTATAATATTAATTTCAATATTTTAGCAATTATTGGGAATGATGTAGATGCTGAATCGGTAGTTAATGAGGGGATATCAATAAAAGACTTTAAGCACAAACATGTTTTAGGACTGTTAGGCGTATCATTCGATGAAAACGGGATTCCTATTATTTTGTTGCCGTATATGATAAATGGCGATTTGTATATGTATTTGCGCGATAGTAATAATAATCCGAGTGATAAAACATTATTAAATTTTGCCTTGGATGTTGCTGAAGGTTTGTATTAGTAATATAAATTTTTTTTACTAAAATCCATCTATATTATTTTGTACTTATTTCCAAATTATCAATATTATATTAATAATCTGTATATTTTAAAACAAGGCATGAATTACCTTTGTAGTCACCGGTTTGTGCACCGGGATTTAGCCGCTAGGAACTGTATGCTGGACGGGAAACTGTGCGTTAAAATTGGTGACTTTGGTCTGTCCCGGGATATATACGAAAGCAATTATTATAGCAGTGATAACAGTAAATGCAAACTACCGGTGAAATGGATGGCATCGGAAAGCATACAAAAGGGTATTTATGATACAAAAACTGACGTATGGTCGTACGGTGTATTGGTGTGGGAGATATTTACTCGGGGTGATACACCATATCCAGGGGTTCATAACAGTGAAATTTTGAAGTATTTGCAAGATGGTAACCGTTTATCCAAACCCCAAAATTGTCCAGATCAGGTTTATGGTATTATGTCGAGGTGCTGGTTAAATGACCAAGAGAAAAGATATAATTTCGCGCAAATTGTTGTTGAACTAAAATCAATATTACTAGTAAATACGCCTGGTAATAATTCCGAGTATGATTGCGATGGATATTTAAAACCTAATTAATACATGAATTGCAATTTTTAAATATTTAACAAAAAATAAATAAATGAACTACAGTATGAGTATTTGAATTATAATATTTTTAATTACGAATTATTTAATGAAACTTATGTCTACTAGCGTCACCAAGTTAAAATGGCAATGCAGGTTTAGCCAATGTTAAATAATCTGGGCAAAATTTCTAACATGACATGAAAAATATCACCCTCATCATCCTATTTTACCAATAACCCAATCTTTAACAAAAAATTCTATATAAAAATATTAAATGACACACCGTATCCAGGGGTCGATGATTTGCGGAATATTTAAGTATTTACAAAATGGCAGGTGTTTGTCATGTCCGCCATATTGTCCGGAGTCAGTGTACTCTATAATGCCACGGTGCTGGTCTAAAATTCCACGAGCTAGGCAATATTTGAGTGAGATTATTATAGAGTTAATTGCATATTTACAAGTAAATTTCATTACATTTGAACCTAGTAAAGACCATGATGATTATACACAATTGATAGAGAGTTAACTGTGATAGAGAGGAATTTTAAAACCAATGAATGTTTTAAATGATTTAAAATTTTAGCAATTAATATATCCAGATCATCTGGTTAACTAGTATATTGATAAAAGTTAAGATTAAAAAAAATTTTAAAAATAATCTATATAAAATATATTAACTATTAAATTACTATTCATTCAATGTAAACGTAATTAAATATTTTTAAATGTAATAATTATTAACAAATAAAATATTAAATATAGTTTATATTTTGCAATTTATTTTAAGTATCGCTCTAATCAAAATAAATATTTGTTTTATAAGGTCGTACAAATGAAAATAATTCTGGCAAAACTTTAATAAGTTTTTTGTTATGAGTCGTAGCCAAAATCGGTAAAAAGTATTTTATACGTCTATTTAATGTAGTTCTTATCCAATTAATTAAATTTTATAAAAAATTTAAAGTCATTAAAATTACGGGACAAACTCAAAGGTCACATGCACAGGTCACACCAAAGGTCATAGGTCAAAATAGTTAAATACATCTTGAAGAGCTATAAATAAACTTTTATTTAAGTTATTGTTCATAAAAATCTAATTGCTTTTAGAGCCATGGTGATATAAAGTGTGACATAGGATTTCTCATACTAATGACAAAAATTTTGGAAATTATTGAATATTAGTATCTCAATATATGCAACCAACAGTGCTAATAATATGTATGAAAGAATTTTAAAATTATTCCAATTAATAACAGAACAGCAGAAGTTTGAATATTCTGGATTTTGTCCTTTATTGAGCATAAATCAAAAATTTAAAAACGTTGCCATTCCTTTATTAATTGGAATAATTTAAAAATTCTTTCATATATATTATTTGCACCAGTGGTCGAATATATTGAGATACTAATATCCAATCATTTCCAAAATTTTTGTCATTAGTATGGGAAATCCTGTCACATTTTATATCACCATGGCTCTATAAGCAATTAGATTTTTATGAACAATAACTTAAATGAAAGTTTATTTATTGCTCTTCAAGATGTATTTAACTATTTTGACCTTTGTTCTGACCTGTGCATATGACCTTTGAGTTTGTCCCGTAATTTTAATGGCTCTAAATTTTTTATAAAATTTAATTAATTGGACAAGAACTACATTAAATAGACGTATAAAATCCTTTTTACCGATTTTGTCTACGACTCATAACAAAAAACTTATTAAAGTTTTGCCAGAATTATTTTCACGTGTACGACCTTATACATAGTTTATTTGAATTTTGCAAATTGTGTTTCTAATTAAATAAAATTGCAATTCATTCCAGTATTAGTTTTTTTGTCAATTCACCCATAGTTTACAAAATTGTTTTCTAATGTCCTGGGTAAAGGTGCCCTCAATATCTGTCGCCAATTTTGTAGCAATCGATTGGTGCGAAAGGTCTTATTTTTTAATTTTAATTAAAAATCATCTTGAAAATGCCATAATTGCTAAATCATCATTGCATAATAAAACCGGGATCACATAATATTTCTTTTATAAAAATTTAAAATTTTCCCAAAAACATTTTTAAAAATCATTCAGACTACCCACCTCCATTCTTTAATAGAAAATGCCCATTTCGTATGATTTCAGCCGCAAAGGCATTTGATTGTTACCTTATGATATAATATACAGCTTACCACCCGGATGCTAATCAGATAGATCTGGATGTGCTAGTTACTCCGGTGTAGTGTTATTAATACGATTTTTTAAATTTGGAGATTTTGTTTTCGGGATTTTGTTTTTCGAGATTTTGATGAACTCCCTGTAATACTGTGTAATGGGCTTAATATAAATGTAAAATCATTGTTAAGCAATAAAACCCGGATAACATAATATTGCTGATATCACGATAACTGAAGTCATATCACTACCAAGAATACGAAATAAATGAAACATTTGCTAATAGGGAACGTGTTTAATGTAAGCTCTATTGTCAAACTTTCTGAATGCAGTTTAATACTTGTATTTGGAATTATTGGCACTCATATTATAAGTATATATAATGTGCTAGTTTTCAAATAAATTAGTAAAATTACTTTTAGTGGCATTAGTGGTGATATTGTTGGCTCTGGAAGTGGTTTCGGTGGCTCTGGTGGTGGTATCGATAGCTCTGGTTGTGGTAGGGGCGGCTCTGACAGTGGATTCGGCAGCATTAGTGGTGGGTTTGGCGGCTCTTGTGGTGGTCTCGATGTCACCACCGATGGTCTCGATGTGGTGGCATTTCGACAGAAATGCATTCAAAGTCTTTATATGAAGGCTTGGTTGAAGACATTTGCACTCAAATTAAAGATAAATTAGTGTTTTATGCCATCGACGCGAGAGCTCTAAACTGTTTGTCACCGAAAAGATTCCATCTTTGCTTCTGATGCTATCGTTTTCGACGCAAATTACAACTGCGATTAAATGGTATTATTATCTCATGTCATAGCATTCATAGCACTTCACTCTTCACTCACTTGTGTTCACAGTTTAATGGCAGCCGAGGAGGAGATAGGAATCGGCACAAAGAATGGTATGTCTTATGACTGGTTTACTGTAACTGTGAACTAATGGCACGTTTTCAGGAGAGATATGTGGAGACATTCATTGTATTTAAATATTTAAAAATACTGAATAAAAGTTCAAAGTGAATAAAAATGTTTGATAAACTGGATTTTTATTTACCTTATAACAGATTTTTAACTTTGATAAGACTAATCCTTTCAAACATTCCTTAAATTTCCCCAATGACCCCCCTTCACAAGTACGTTGCATACAGATGTACCCCTCCCCCAAATAACATACGCTTTCATACGCTTTTGACCTGACCCCCCTCCCCCCACTCCGTGCGTACGTACTTATTGAATGACCCCTAAGATAAATATATTTGTAATAATATAGTACAATAGAATCATGGTAGAATTAAACTAAACACATGCCCCATAGAAACAACGCTAGTTTTCAAACTACATAGAAGGCTGAAAATGACAAAATATAACCTTGACCAATAAATGATATTGATTTTTAAAAATTTCACTAATCATTGCGTCTTATTCTTAAATTGAATTTTGATAACCATTACAGAACTTTCTAGAAAATATTGTTTGTGCTTGAATAGATTTAAAAATCATTATCATATTTTAAAAACTATTGTTTTAACCAAAACTCTATATTCACATCAAGTTTAAGGCATTTATATTTTAGACTAAAATGATGACGACTTCCAGAGATTTCACGGGGAAAGTAGTGCTCATCACCGGCTCCGGTGGTGGTATCGGTGCTGTCACTGCCGTAGAGTTCGCACGACTGGGAGCTCATGTGGTGGTCACCGATCGCAGGGAGGATGGGGTGTCTGCTGTGGCTCAACAGTGCGCTGATGCGTCGCCTACCGGTGCTAAAGCCTTGGAAGTGGTGGCGGATGTCACCAATGATGACGACTGTCGCCGATTAGTAGCCGACACTATCAAGACGTTCAAAAAGCTGGACATTTTAGTCAATAACGCGGGTCGGGGTATAGTGTCGAGCATATGGGACGGGGATATCCTCGATAAGTATGAGCTCATTATGAACACAAACCTGCGGTCAGTCGTACGGTTGACTCACTTATGTGTCGAGCATTTGGAGAAAACTAAGGGTAATATCGTTAACATATCGAGCGTTTCGGCCTTTAAACCGGTATCTATTTATAAAACATTTACTTTATTTATATTTATTTTTATATGCATGCTCATTCAATAAGTGTGCACTCAAAAACCCATTAAAAAGGTTCAATGCTTTTATTAGCCATGCATCTTTTGCAAAGTTACTTATTGAATTACCCTGTTTAAATATAATTTTAATTTTAATTTATGGATAGAGAAAGCTATTGTATTCAATGTCAAAGGCGGCGCTGGATATGTTCACAAAGTGCGTAGCGCTCGAGTTGGGCCCCAAAGGTATCCGGGCTAACGTTATCAAGTATTACTTGCTTATATTTACTAGTAGTTAATTAATATAAAATTAATGTGCTTGTTACTTTTAATATTTTTACGGTAATAGTCCCGGGCCCGTTAAGACCGAGTTTATTGTAAACATTCATAGCGTGACTAAAGCGAAATCCGATGAATTATACGAAGAGAGGGCCAAAAAGTGCCCGATTGGACGGGTGGGTGAGCCCCTGGATGTAGCAAAAGCGGTGTTGTATTTGACGTCCGATGACGCGTCGTTTGTGACCGGATCCAACTTTGTGGTCGATGGCGGCGCCCAATATGCCTAACCATCATATTTATCACATTTCGGCCATGTCTTATTTATTGGCCTATATATACATATCGATATATTATATATATTATATTTAATCAAGATTAAAGTTTTACACAATATTAATGCATTAGTTGTATATTAACTGTTTCTCTACCAGGTAGAATCTATGCGCGTACATTGTAATCCGGGCCACATTAACAGTGACAAAACTGTGAATATTATAATATTAGTCAGTATTGAAATTAATGTTAAAATGTTTAAAGTTTTGTCACTCATAGTGTGGCCCCAAATGGCTCGAGTGTGCATATCGTAGAGTCTACCGTATGAACAACAATGTAATTTTGGCTTGATGTTTAACAATCGTAGCTTTATGAAGGTATCCTAGATGCAATCTCAGTATCCTGCCCTTAAATTGAAACTTGTCTTAAAGGTATTACAAATGAAGTTAGCTATATTAAATATTATTGAAATAAACATTATCATTTATATTAGGGCGTATAGAAAGTTTGTTTCTGGCTATAATTTAAATATCTCTGGAATGGCTTAATATTTTCAAAAGCGGTTTGTTTTATTGAATAGTCTAATATGTATGTCCTGTACGT
>CAJPVJ010004095.1:0-10025 GCA_905397405.1 Oppiella nova | reverse complement strand
TAATCGATATGTCAAAAAATTTGCCATACCTTTAACTTTAAGACCCCGTTTATATTTTAAAGCTATTACATGTAGTTTTTGAGATATGAGCCGGAACCTCTATCCGCTACTGGTGAAACACGCTGTATATGTCGGGCGCCGGTATCACACACCGATCGCTATGTGGGCTACTGTTCGCGGCTACCAGTGCTGTAATTTCCGTGCAGTAGTGTCGGTGCTCTGAAAGCCGTAAATGTGGTGAATGTGAGATCAATTGACTGCAAATGACTTCAAGATACAGGCGCTATGTATGTGTGAGAGTGTGGTGAGGAAAGCCTTCCCAATAAGACCTCCAGTTCCCCGAAATACTAGTCCTATAGATATAATACAAATAAATAGTAATTTAATACTTTTAACGCAAATAGCCTTTGGTTTAAGCCTATCATACAATCCTATTGCGTACAGTATGTATGGTATGCCTGAGCTCCCGGTGCCACACACAATATGTGTAAAACTACCCGTCCCTACAAAAAGGAACAAATTAATTTGAAAATGATTGCCAACAAAATGCATGTAAAACAGGCTTACAGTTAGATATTGCCTCCAAATTACTACCTCCCGGTGGTCCCAAAATGCAGTGTTTATGCTGTAATCGCTTTCCTTCTCCAAATCTATTTATAAAATTTTAAGTTTTAATTTTCAAAACAAATAAACATTTGAACCAAAAATACCGTAATTTAAGACCACTTTATGGCAAACACATAGACTTTGAGTCCAAATGAGTGTCCAATTAATAGAGACCTAAAACTGATAGAAATTGTATTAAAGTCATAAAATCAATGACAATAGCATTCATGGACATAGAGTTTATAACACATAACATACCCTTTCTTTTGAACGCCTGTCCACTGAAGTACCCGTTATTTTAATGAATTAATAATAACTTAAATCAAAAATTATGATAAAAACCCAACAAATGATTACAAAATATAGTCAATCGACTGTTCAGTCCGACGACGTAATGATAAATGAATGCAATTGTAGTATAAATGAGTGCACAGTTTGAGCCAAAAGTGTGTGAAAAGATGTGTTCAACACCTGTATTGTTTACACATACCTGTGCTCTCATATGCTATCACTGACCACTGCTCTCACTTACCTTTCCTCTCAATAAATGCATAAATAATATAATTTTGACTTATATTTTATTTTAAATTTTCATACATTTAGCACAAAACAACTAAATTTTACAGTAATTTTAATAGAAATATTTGTTTATAATTGATATGAATTAACCATGCTCACCCATATCGCTAATGCACATTCACCTGGAACATTAAATAATTATAATAATGTGATAATTAATAGTGTTATAAAATATAATTTTTGACTATTTTATACATTATACCGTATTATGTGACTGTATGACATGCATTTTTATGACATTTTTATTATACATTTATTTTAATCATATAATTATATAATCAATTTTGAGTATATTTACCCAATTTATTTACCTTCCTAATATTATATGTTTATATTTAATATTATATTACATTTACGTTTTATACAAACTTATCATGTAGATTTTTGGCTAACAGGGGGCTAATATTTAACGGTAGGGGTATGCAGTGTTACCATTGTATGCCAAACGGTCGATCGGCCTATTGGCCGATTGACCTATCCTTTGACACTGCAGTCGCCCGTATGCTATACCATGTAATGGGACTTCAATGTTGTGTAACCATTGGCTAACGTTAATCCCTTTGGTATGCAAACTAACCCTCCTATTCCCTTGTAGTGCATAAAAAGCCTATACAGTCGCGCACTCGGGGCTCACTTTTGAACCGACACTCTCTGTCACGGAGAGAGCAGTAATAGCCACTGTTTTAGCCTTAAATCCCATACTTTTACTACAATTCATGTATTAACCATCACACAGTATATGTGTTGAAATAAATACTTTTATACTTATTATTGTGTGCCTAAACCTCATTGCCTACCTCTGAAAATCCCCTAATAATCACAACTCGGGTGTAGGTTTGGTCGGAGTGGAGGCCACGCAAGCGGGCACTACCCGTGCGATAAGTACGGTAAGTAAAGCCAAATAGACAATTGCTTTCAGGCCAGTGATCTAGGTATTGCATGTTTCACGCGCTTACCACAAGTCGGTCCAACGCACTCGTAGTGTTGCAATATAAAAAAAATGTTATATAAGTGTAAATGAGTATGATACATTTTTTAATGCAATGATTAAATTACCCATGTTTTAGTATATTAATATGTTTGTCCACTATATGAACAGTGTCTTTTCCCTGTCTCCCCAGCCCTCTCTTTGTTATAATATCTTATAATTTATATAATCTCTGAATTCAAAAGTTAAACAAAAGTATTTCATATAATATACAATGGATTGGCATTTAAGACATATTAAGACAATACGAGTGAATTGATTGCATATCTGTTGCTATAATAACACAATCTATTTGTGAACAACAATTGCATTCATTTATTACAATACTGTTCAGTAAACTAATAATAAAATTACATTTAAATAAAATTTATTTTTATAAATGATTATTTTTGTTAATTTTGAACATATTATTAAACAATAATATACAGTATACCAGTATACGCATACAAATAATTATTTTGCTATTTTATGTGATTCCTAACAGTATTTAAACACTAATTAATTTTAATTAGTCATAAATAATTCTATATTAATTAACATTAAAATAAAGTGCTTTTAATACAAATTCAATTTGTTTTTTTTTGAAAATGTGTTCAATTTTAGAGAAATTTACAATTTGTGATAAAATTGACTCAAATTTGAAACAAGAAATTAAATTATTTCATGTTTTTAAGGATTGGATTTTGGATTACTTAAATCATAATATACTGTTCGTAACCACCGATGATATGGTGTATGGATTGGGATCTAATAGTAATGGATGTCTTGGATTGGGTCACAACGAGTCCATTTATTCACCACAAGTTATAACAGAATTATGTCATCAAAACATTCAGACATTTATTATTGGTTATAGATTTGTGTTGGCTATTAATAGTGTGAACCAAATATATAGTTGGGGTCATAATATGTGGGGACAGTTGGGTAGAGATGTGACACCAAAAGGGGCTTATTTAAAAGCCGAGAGAATATCGTATTTCGATGAAAAAGATGTCCAACAAATCAGTTGTGGTTTTCAACACTCACTGGCCCTCACATCCAATGGACAGGTTTATGGGTGGGGACGTAATATTAAGGGACAGATTGGTTGTGGAGACAAACAAAATGATAGTATTAGTGAACCAATTCTCATACAATTCCCTAATAATCACAAAATCCAAACAATTTATTGCTATAATAGTCATTCATTTGCCATCACTTATGAAAGACTTGTGTTCAGTTGGGGTGACAATAGTTACCATCAATTGGGACACAATATAGTGAATGAACAAAAAGAAGAGATATTGAGTCCTAAACTGATACCTACTATAAATGGTATCCAAACTATTACTTCGTGCACTCGTATGACGTATTTTCTATCAAACAATGGTTTCATATATTTTTGTGGATCAGATTATTCAAGTCTTAATGTTATACCAAAACAATTGAAAAAAAAAATTATTTTATTGATTTAGCACAAATTGACTCGTTTAATACTAATTATACACAATCCACAGTTGTGTTGACAAACAACAAGTTATATCATATATACGGAAATCGATTGATTTCAACAGGGTATAAGAATTTTATTGATTTCTACGCTAATAAACACCAAATAACATACAAAACACATCGCATTGAAACTGATTATAAACTTCGGTTTAATGAATCTTATGATAAATCATTTAATGAGGTGTCGGTTATAGGATCGGGTGGTTTTGGGACAGTATTGCGAGTGAAACACAAATATGATGGACAGGTATTTGCCGTCAAACGCATTGAAATTAATGGTAATTAAACAAATTTATTTGTAAAATAATTTTTAATTTACTTTTATATAAATATTCAGATTTTGATGAAAAAGAAGTGCAAAATCTGGTGAATGTTAGATCAGAATATGTGGTCAGATATTACCACTCATGGACTGAACCGGATTTTGGTTACATTCAGATGGAGTTGTGTTCACAAAGTCTACGGAATATACTTGAAGTCAAACATACAGTATTTGAAAGACAAATAGGAGATCCCTTGGATTGTGTCGAGTATTTCATTTCATGTGAAATATTTCGACAGATCTTAGAATGCGTTCAATACTTGCATGGATTGGATCCACAGATGATTCACAGAGACCTCAAACCCGACAATATATTGATTGCACACAACGTAAGGAACGGTAGATTTGTTAAGTTATGTGACTTCGGTTTGGCTACAGTTCACGACAAACGCATTCACTACAGGACTACACGTAAACATACGGCAGATATTGGGGACATGAGATATATGGCCCCTGAAATTGGTCAGGGTGAAAAATACGGCCTTAAGTCTGATATTTATAGTCTGGGCCTAATTGGTGGAGAAATATTTGTTGTAAAAGTCATACTTATTGAACCAAATAAGCTAAGGTAATGTAATAAATTTAAAATAAAACATAATGTAGTATTTAGTGAATTTTAATACTGTGATTATTAATATGGGTGCGGGTCTATTGACCTAACGACCAATTGACCTAAAATATAAAGTTCGTTATTTATGGATGGAAATAATTTTATAAGATAGATAACGTTATGCTGAATCCAAAATTTACAATAAAAATAATTTTTGTCCATAAATTACGTAAATATCGAACCGTAATTTATGGAAAATTTTTTACGAAAATTTTATTTTTTAAATTCTGAGTTGATCTAGGTACAAAGTCCAAGTTTGTGAAAAATTAGGTCAATTGGTCGTTAGGTCAATTGACCGTTTCCTATTAATATTCACTAAATATGATTTACTTTGCCGTCATCCACAAAGTACGTACGCAAAATTTTGGTCAAAAATAGATCCCTCTCCCCCCTACACGCCCATCATACATATGAGTTTAACATGGGGATACGCTTTGGCATGACCCCCCTCCTAGGCGTACGTATGTACTTTGTGGATCACCCCTTTTGAAATTACTGTACAATACAATATATATAACATAAATTAAAGTTTTAATTATTGAAATCTTTATGACAATATAGCTCCCTTAAATACTCACCCAATAGGATTCTAAATTCACCAGTGCAAAAATTATACAAAATATTATCGACAATGGTTTTACAGAATTGGAATCATAGGCCGGGATGTAGTGAAGTGTTGCAGAATTATAAGGAGTGGTCTATCGATAGAGATATTCTCACGAATCGCACGGAATTTGACGAAACATTGAATAGAATTAATACCAATGAAAATAAATTTTTCTATCAATTCTTGACAACTGTTAACAGACGAGATGTGACACCACTTTCATTGACACAAAAACTGCGAAAAAGTTTAAAATTATTTTAAACAAAATTGATTTTATAATTTATCATTTAATAAATTTTGTTATAATTAGTAATACAGTAATCCATAACTCATTCCAATACTATATAGTTATGTAACTGAATTATTTGTTAATTTACTTTTACAATCAGTATTACAAATACAAGTTAGTGATTATGATTACTATTTAACATTATGTATAGAATATAAACTTATAATCTGAAAATATTTTATTATAAACATTTATAGACATATGAATTTTTAATATTTGAGAAAATGATGCGAATACGCCATCAATGATAGGGAATACATAACAAACAATTTGAAAGCACACGAGTCGGACGGTAAGGTCACCCCTAAAGCTTACGGTGCGAGCTAAAGCTAGCTAAAAGTAAGTTCACTGATATTCAGTGCTATTGCTTTAACATTATGCTATGTAATGTTCAAAGAACATCAATCAGCTCTGGTAGATTCAAATGCCTAATACTATTAATCTGTGATATGTAGATATGAAATTTGATTATAAAAATTTTAATTAACCTTGAATAATTAAATGTTTTTAAATATTACAGTTATTTGTAACGTAATCGCATTGTTTTGAATACAATTTCAATGAATATGTGTTTTGTTTTGTGAGAAACTATTTGACGATTCATTGAATTTGTTATTAATTATGACATCCGTTGCAAACAAAATCATATTTTAGAAACAAATTTGCACAAGCTACATTTGCATTCATATAATATATTTTGTTTAATGAGTTTCACTTAAAATAAGTTAACCTCTTATAGAAGTTTTTAGAAAATTTAACCAAAAGTACCTGTCTCATTATTAGTGAACTTAATGTTAAATTCTAGTTAGCTTAACTTGACTCGATATGCAGGGTAAGTATTATTCCCCAAAAAATTAAGTTTTAATTATATTTTTAAGGACTTAATAGTTCTCATGGTTTTGGTAATTCTGGTCAACACAATGAACACTACCGGCGCCCACGACTCTGACAGTCAGTGTTGAAATACCGGTGCTTATCTGCGAAACATTCGCATCAATCGGATCACAGATTCAGCCGTAAGTCTACAATAATCACGTGTTTCACTAAAAATCATACAAAACATTAACTATTAATCTCATTCGCAATGAATTAGGGGCCAAATGAGGGGCTCATCAATGCGTACGTAACGCCCATTCAAGTGGTGAACACCGATGAAGACTACGTTACACGTGTTGCCAACGAAACCGTGTCTAAAGTATTTGCGTACGAATTAGTGATTCTCCGGAGTACCATGTTCATATTGGCACAATTTGCCAAAATAAGCCTGCAAATTCATAGTACTTTCAATGATATGGCCGGAAAACACGCACGCACACCCTGTGCCTGATATGACGTACTGGTTGGACACTGTCGACCATACGTGGGTCCGACCCGCGCGTACAGCCCTCGAGTTCACGCAAACAAAGCACATCCATGTCTGGCAACCATTTCGAGTGCAGTCGCGCTCAAGAGGTTATATCCATGTAGGCTTTGAATGGGCAAATCCGTATGCCGGTGCCGGGTGGGTGCAGGTAGCTGATAGTGTGCCAGCCCCCAGTAGTCGGTCTGGTTTTTGAACCTTGATGCGATGCGCACCCAACCCACGCGAAGTCTGTCCATACGATGGGTCCAAACCCGGCGACCACTGCGTACTCGTAGTCCGTGTTTTCTGTCGAAATCGACTATTATTTGACTCGTAGTCGCACACCGGTGTCAAGAAATACCGGTGCCATTGGCCGGGCTGTGAGTACGGCACCAATGATAGGAAATTACTGACAAACCATTTGAAAGCACACGAGTCGGCCGGTAAGGTCGCCCCTAAAAGCTTACGGTGCGAATGGCCGGGCTGTGAGTTTAGGACGGCTTACCAGCACTCACTCGTTAATCACTCGAAAAAGCATTTGAATGTAAAGCGAAAGAAGTGAATGACTGGACTACCGGTGCGATTAGGTTGACTGTGTGTGCGTTGAAACTTAGTATTAATGACAATAATTGTTTAAAAAATAGTAGATATGCAGGGTATAATTATAAATTTGAAATTTTATAAATTAAATTAATAAGTTAAAAAAAATATTTAACTTTTAAATAATATAATAAATTTGATTTTTAATATCTCTGATTTAATTAGATTTTAACTTAATAAATATATTACCTGTAGTTTAAAAAATCGGTAATTTATGTCCGGGTGAAACTAATCTCAAGGTTGACAGTCGACAGGGAGACGGGAGATATACCTCAATTCTCCCGGTGAAACCGGAAGGTTTGGTCGCCTTATTTGAAGTATATTTAGTACAATACGAGTGAATTGATTGCATATCTGTTGCTATAATAACACAATCTATTTGTGAACAACAATTGCATTCAAGTAGTAAAATACTGTTCAGTAAATTATTTTTAAATTACTAAAATTAATTTTAAATATATTTTATTTAATAAATGATTATTTTTGTTAATTGTCAAAATATTATTAAGCAATAATATACTGTATACTAGTAGAGTATATACATAATTATTTTGCTATTTTATGTGATTCTTAGCAGTATTTAAAAACAAATTAATTAGGATTAAATGATAAATAATTTATTATTAATTAATATAAAATATCGAATTTTTAATAAAAATAGAATTTTTTAATTTGAAAATGTGTTCAATTTTAGAGAAGTTTAATATTTGTGATAAAATCGATTCAAATATGAAACAAAAAATTAAATTATTTCATGTTTTTAAGTATGACTATTTTGATGCAAAATTATATGTTTTACATAATATTCTGTTCGTAACCACCGATGATATGGTGTATGGATTGGGAGATAATAGTGATGGACGTCTTGGATTGGGTCACGAAGACTCCATTGATATACCACAACTTATACCGGAATTATGTCATAAAAAAATTCAGACATTTATTATTGGATCAGACTTTGTGTTGGCTATGAATAGTGTGAACCATATATTCAGTTGGGGTCCCAATATGTGGGGACAGTTGGGTAGAGATGTGACACCAGAAGGGGTTTATTCAAAAGCCGAGACAATATCGTATTTCGACGACAAAGATGTCCAACAAATCGGTTGTGGTTCCCATCACTCACTGGCCCTCACATCCAGTTAACAGGTGTATGGGTGGGGGTGTAATAGTAAGGAACAGATTGGTTGTGGAGACCAAATAAATATTCGTATTAGTGAACCAATTCTAATACAATTTGCAAATAATCCCAAAATTCAATCAATTTATAGCTATAATTGGTTTTCATTTGCCATCACTTGTGAGGGACTTGTGTTCAGTTGGGGTGACAATAGTGACCATCAATTGGGACACAATATCGTTACAAAGAGAATATTAACTCCGAATCCGATACTTACGATATATGACATAAAAACTATTAATTACTCGCATTATACCACTTATTTTCTATCAAACAGTGGTTTCCTATATTTTTGTGGATATTATTATTCAAATGATACACATATTACTGTAGACATACCTAAACAATTAAAAACCAGCAATTATTTTATAGATTTACCACAAATTGACTCCAATTGTAATTATAATATAAAACCCACAATTGTGTTGACAAACACCAAGTTATATAATATACGCAGAAATGAATTGTTTGAAACAAATTATAATAATTTTAGTGATTTCTACGCCAATGAATACCAGATTACATACAAAACACATCGCATTGAAATTGATTATAAACTTCGGTTTAATAAATCTTATGATAAATCATTTAATGAGTTGGGGGTCATAGGATCGGGTGGTTTTGGGACAGTATTGCGAGTGAAACACAGATCTGATGGACAGTTATTTGCCGTCAAACGCATTGAAATTAATGGTAATTAAAACAATTTAGTTGTAAAATAATTTTAATTTACTTTTATATAAATATTCAGATTTTGATGAAAAAGAAGTGCAAAATCTAGTGAATGTTAGATCAGAATATGTGGTCAGATATTACCACTCATGGCGTGAACCGGATTTTGGTTACATTCAGATGGAGTTGTGTTCACAAAATCTTCGGCATATACTTGAAGTCAAACGACAAGTATTTGAGAGACAATCGGGAGATCCCATGGATTGCATCGAGTATTTCATTTCATGCGAAATATTTCGACAGATCTTAGAAAGCGTTCAATATTTACATGAATTGAATCCACAGATCAATTCATGTAATCATAGTGATTGCCTATAATGTAGAAAAGGGCAGATTTATTAAGTTATGTGACTTTTGTTTGGCTACAGTTCACGATAAACTTATTCACAACAGGACTTCACAAAAACATACCGCAGACAGCATGATATTCTGCTTATTGGATCAAAAATGTATGATATATTAAAATTATAACATGATTCATTTATTGCAAATTATTTAAAATAAACATTTATTTCTGCCTATATATACAGGGTAGCCTTTAATTAACGATACCATTTTGATTCCCGTTTATTTGAACACCCTGTATTATTTTTAATTGATTAGGTATGTCTACAGTAATATGTGTATCATTTGAATAATAATATCCACAAAAATATAGGAAACCACTGTTTGATAGAAA
>CAJPVJ010004094.1:0-10025 GCA_905397405.1 Oppiella nova | reverse complement strand
TTGAAATTAAATTATTACTTTATCCCGATGAATTAATATAGGAAATACTATACCATTTGATTACTTAATTATCCAGCTACATTTTGGTGAAAACAGATTAAAAATTGGATTATCCATTAAAAAATTATTTAACTTTTTCTTGTCCCAGGTAGATTTGGCCAAAGTAGTATATACTGTACATTGAGCATACAGTGAATCATGAATACCATGAAGTAGGTTGTGCCAAGGCATTTGGTTCATACTAAACATTAGTTCATGATATACATTGAAACATATAACACATAGTAAATCAGTCTAAATTCACATACAGTTTAATATTAAGCCTTAATAATAGTTAAATACAATTTAATTAATTATAATTGGTAATATTATTTATATTTGAAAATATCAGAAATATTTTTCAGTTTCAATGAATTAAAAGTCGAATTAATAATAGATTTTAGGAAATTTTTCAAACTATCTTTATACAGGGTAGTTTGAAGTAATGATATGAAGGTTTTGCTTAGAATTTTAACACCCTTTAATATTTTGAAATAATTTATTTCCTAAATTATAAAGGAATGGTTATCATGTATCACATGACCAGAATATTCTTTCATGAAATTTTTAATAAGCAATTTTTCAAATCATTTTGTAAAAAATATTTCTAATTTGAAACTATAGATGATTTAAATTTTGATATTATTGTAGTAATAATAAAATATAATCTTTGTGTTCACTAATTATAAATATTAGAATAATTACTGAAAGAATATGCAAAAAGTCCTTGTATTTAGTTCACAATTACATTATACATTGGACTGCTTTCAAAGCAAGTGCGCTTGTGGCGCAACCCTGGTAGATTTTTATTGTAAACTCAAACATTAGAAAACTTTTTTGACTGTAAATCTTACAATAAAATCAACTCTTATATTGGATAAGTGTTTGTTTTGATTTATTTGTTAATTATGTAATTTTTAAAAATGTTTTAATTAAATAAATATTAATAACAATGGACTGCATTATAGACTACGAGTCCTATCAGTCGCTGAAGCAGTCGTACGATCAACTCGTGGACAACAATCAGCTCTTGGAGTCTGAGAACGAGTCCCTCACGAGTAGTAATCGACTGCTGAAGAGACTTCTGGAGACATTGGAGACAATTAAGACATCGTTGGAGCAAAAGGTCCTCATAATGACCACTCAGTTGAACGGCATCCGCAGCGACCAATTGGTGCCATTCGAACGGGAACTGCAATGTCTGGATGAGGACTACTGTCACCTCAAGTGTCTCCTGAATCGCGTGGAGTTCGACGAGGAGGTGGACGCCGAAGACGTGGACACGAGCCACGCCATTATGGCTGCCGACGACAGCATCGACGCCATGATCGCCAGCGATGACCAATTGGGTGTGAATCACAACCAGTCGTCGGTCGACGAGTATAGCGCTGCCGTCGACGACACCAATGATGACGATATCAGTGCCGCCGATGACGACAACGACAACACGGACAGCTCTGTGGATCAGACGCTGAGCAGTGCGTCCACTGATGGCATATATTTGTTGCGGCCGTCGGGTTCTGGC
Source organism: Oppiella nova (assembly GCA_905397405.1). Taxonomy (NCBI): domain Eukaryota; kingdom Metazoa; phylum Arthropoda; class Arachnida; order Sarcoptiformes; family Oppiidae; genus Oppiella; species Oppiella nova. The sequence goes on along the minus strand of CAJPVJ010004094.1, from coordinate 8,461 downwards.
GCCGCCAACGATGAGCTCAATACCGGTTTCTATAGTAACAGTGTCTTAGCGACCGCTGAAGACTTGGGTGGCGTTCGGCGGCAGAGGAATAAGAGATCCAAAGGTGTCGTAAGATTTTGTGTTGATTTTGAGCCAATTATCTCTTAGTTTAGTTGTCGTTATCTGTTTGCCAACGAGTGGTAAACCAGTGATTGTTGTGTTTAAAACTTATTTAACGCATGTTTTCTTAACCATAGATACGACATCTCCAGCGGACGTGACCCCCAGCGTGAAGCGGTTCCGGGGTCCGTGGAATGGCTGCGAATACGCGACCGACAGTTCCGGCAATTTTCAGAAACACTATCGCATTCACACGGGAGAGAAGCCCTACCGGTGCGACTTCGAGGCCTGCCTATACAGGTGTGTATCGATTGGTGGTAACTCATGAGTGTGTTTTTATGGGTGTATGTCTTGACTGATGCAACAGTTGTTCAGATCCGGGAAGCATTAAAGAGCACAAACGCATCCACAGCACTGAGAAGCAGTTCCGGTGCGAGTGGGAGGGCGCCGCCAACGATGAGCTCAATACCGGTTCCTATTGTAAAAGTATCTTAGCGGCCAGTTCTTCAAATGGCGGTCAAAGAGTAGACGAGAACTGGATCTACTCATGTCTTTCAACTCTGTATCTACAGTTGGATCAGTTCGAGTCGGAGTCGTTTGAGTTACTTTTGGCGCAGAAAAAGAGCAAAAAGTTTGAAAAAATTTGTGAACTAAATCAGGACCGCATCGATGAGCTGAAGGGGTGGGTCGAGAAGCACAGGTATCACATCAAACAGTTGGAGACACTGATGCGGATGTTGGACAACGAGACCGTAGAAGTGGATCAGATCAAGAAGATTAAGAACGACGTCGAGTACTACATCGAGTCGTGGCAGGAGACTGACACAGAAAACACCCCAAATGCCAACTGTGGGTCACGTTTGTCAAAGTGCACTACACGTCCAGCACTAAGACCACTGCAAAACATTTTGATGAACCAAACGCTGACACCAATCGGCAGATCAACTGAGATTCCGAAGCCCTCGACTGTCATTAGAAGTGAGTTTCGGTTTGAATTAGTTTTGATTTATGAGTTTATTATAAATCCTAATATTGTTTATAATTACAGAATCAGTGAACGGATCCGTAAAACAGAAGACTCCGATACACGAGAGGACTATGCGATCAGTTGGCCGCAAGAGTTATATACCGGGGTACTTGGAGCGCACAGTACTGGACAACAGTCCCAACGGCTTGCCATTCACTCCAATGACTATTATGAAGAAGTTGAGGAATAATAAGACAATGAATAACACGACTGCTGTCAACAACACAACGGTCTTCAACGACACGATTGAATCAAACGTTAATCAATTGCACAATTCGTTTAAAACATATTCTAAACGAAATCCAATCAATATACCAATTATACAACGAGAGCTCACAACTCAAATTACAAGAATTGAGACACTCGATGATAACACAGGTAATTTTAGTTTAAAACTTTAAAATTGATTATTGGTTTGCATTCAGACTATTTGTGTTAATAATTAGAGAATTAATGGATTTTTTATTTCTTATTTAAAGTAAATGTTTTTCAAAACAAAACATTAAATATTCTGTAATTTATTCCAAGAATTTCTACCAAATATAGGACTGAATTCCAAAACAAAGTTTTACACTATATTTTTTATTTATAGAAATTAAAACTGAAGTTAATTTCACACCTGTTGTACAAGAAGTTCAACAAAAACAAATCACACGCAAACCGCAAAACAAATACTGTAACGACAAAAGACGGATAATAATAGAAATGGTTCAGAGAGGAGTGCATTACAATACTGTCGCAGAACTATTCTCAATGCCTCCGAAAACAGTCCAAACAATGTATTTAACATACAAAAGAACTGGACGCATAATTAAAGGTATGCTAATTATTTTGTTGTTTTCGTCGACTATCTTGATTTCGGGAATAATTGTTTGCGATTGAGTTGTTGTTTCCGGTAATCCTTTTGTTGACAATTTTGTTGATTCACTTCTTATTTGAGAAGTACTTGTAATAATTTCTTGAGCCTTTGTAGCGAGTAGTTCAGCGCTTGTTTGTGTTGTAATCAAAGGAATATCAGTCATGACTTCACTCTTCTTTGTGGTCACCGTTTGTAAAACTGTTGTCACTTCTGGTGTTTCACTTTAAACTGATTTACGAGTTGTCGTGTCTTCTATAGAAATGTCTGAAATCTTGGGCTCAGTTGTGGTCGAGTATAGTATATCTGGTATAATTTTATCGATTCATTACTTGTTGGTGATGTACTAGTCATAAATTCTTGAGCTTTTGTTGCAATGGTTTCATCACTTCTTTCTGTCGTAATGACTGGAATATCGGTCACTAATGCTTTGTGGTCTTTGTGGTTAGTTTTTGGGGAATTTTTGTAAATATTTCCGGTTCAGAAGATGTGGTTTGCGGTGATTCACTCGATACTAATGGGATTTCAGTGGTTGTCTTCACTTCAATCTCTGTCGTTGTCTTTTTTGACACTTGTTTCCTATCAGAAGTTATATTCTTAACGATTGGAGCAATTGTTGTCTTTACAGATTCTATTGTGGATTCTCACAGAATTTTATTGAAAATTATTGTTTTTAAGATTTATATAACTCGTAAGTCAAAATGTAATCAAATATATTTTTAAATATAAAGGTAAACCGAAACCTCGGGAACGATTATTGAATGAATCGCATAAAAAGGATTTACACAAATGGATACAACAGAAAAGTTATATCACACAAAACCAATTGAGAACAAATATTATTAATAAATATAAGACCATTCAAATGAAATCAGAAAAACCTATATTTTCATTTTTGAGAGAGACTGAATATACGCATAAACGTATAACTAAGGTTGTATAACATAACTTTCCTCGTTCAAGGTGAATAATTACAATTTTTATTTCAGGTCCCGGAGGACAGAAATAGTCCTAGGACAATTGAACTTCGTCGTCAATTTGCCCTAAAATATAACCAAATCAAACACCAAAAAGAAAAGTTATTTTGGGTTGATGAGTTTGGACATCAAGTGTTTGCCCGTCCAACCTATGGTTATGCTAAACGGGGAGATAGAGCTGTTATTGTTGTCAAAAGGTTACGAAGTCTTAATATTTCTGTTTGTGCCGCAATGTCATCTGATTGCATATTTTATTACGAATATCAACAAAAATCTTTTAATGCAAAAGATTTTTATAGATATTTAAATACATTTTTTGAGACGATATATAACATTGGTGTCAGAGAAGCTAATATTGTAATGGATAATGTTAGGTATGTATACTAAAATTGGAACGATACAGAGAATATTAGCATGAACCCTGATTTGTTTTGTAGTTTTCATAAACACGTGAATATTAAGGATTTGTTCCTTAAATTCAAATATAACCCGATATTTTTGTCGCCATATTCTCCGTTTTTGAACCCAATCGAAGAGGTCTTTAGCTTATGGAAAAGATCTACTAGAAGGTTAGTTAACTGTATATTTTCATGCTTAATATTCTGAATAAATAAATTAAATGAATTTTACATCAATAATTATTATTTTTGTGTATAGTTGTGGCGCAAAAACAGATGAAGAACTTGAAGAACATCTACACAACTGTTGCGATAATATCCCACAAGAATATTTTGGACATTATGTGAAACATATGGAATCATATCTAGAAAGATGTGAAAATAAGATTCCAATTATGTACTAATCACTGGTATGTCTGAATGAATTGTGAAAAGGTTTAGGATTTTAAGTGTTTGATTATCTCTAGCGTACGCATTGATACCAATCAGTGGTGTGGAAGTGTCTCTCGTTGACTCGTCTCCTAAACCCTAGTCTTGACATAAATGTCCACAAAATCAATGCCTGAATCAATCATATTTTGTATGAATGTCTGTTTGTGTCGTCAATGTTATGCTATTATTCAGTGCCTTATAATTGTTGTTAAATATAAGACAAATGACTATTTTTTGTTCATTTTTCAGTGTTTATTATTATTAATTATTACTGTATTATTTCGATAATTATAATTATTAATTACGTTTAAGTATTGCCTAAAATTATATTTTAGAGAATTTATGCAAAACTATTATTTTAGTTATATTTAAAGCCCAGTGTTTGCATTCATTTTGTGTTTTAATAGTCAATTGATATGATAGGAACACAAAAAACACAATTCAATGTCCAACACATAAGTCATTATAATATAAAACAAATGAATGTGATTTAATAAATTATTAAATAATTATATAATTGATAATCATTTAAATTAAAAGTTGTAAACTTTTATCACAACTCTTATAGTTAATTAAAATTTCCTTATTATAATAATCACACTTTAGTTATGCCAATATCTGCTGCTAGATCGCGCTTTTGTTAACTTGCTTTGAAGGCAGTCTAATGTAACTTATTTATATGCAGTACTGTACAGTACAGTGATAGTTCAAATAGTCTATATGTATAACTTATAAATGATTGTGTACAGAATTATAATAATTAAATGCAATTTATAGGACATAAAGGGGAATGTGGTTACAAAGAATGCATAGACTATAAATGTGGTCTAATTGATCAGAAAAGACATGTTTTGGCGGCTATTAAAAAAGAGAGACTCCAAAGAGAGATGAAGATGAGGAGTAAGTCATAACTTTTTACTAATAAGTTTCCATTAGTGCCAAATTTGCAAATTGTATCACAAATTATACACTTACCGTAATTCTATAATCATGTGAATACTACAACTTTTTCAGTTCTCTTATAACTCAATGTCTTATAAATTGTAATATTAATAATATAATAATAAGTTATTGTGTATAACCTTGCTTATTTTAAATGTATACAGAATACTTGAATAGTTTGAAGTTCAAACTATTCAGGCCGTGGGAACAAATGGTATACTTGTTATCATTTTGTGAATTATACGTAAAACTAATACAAAACTCATTTCATTATTAAGAGAAAAGAAAAGAGAGACAAAAGAATGGATTTGAAACCAATTGGTGACAACTGTTGTGTCACTTCATATGATAACAGAAAGGATAGAGTGCTCGTCAATGACTGCCCACAACAGCTCCGAGATCTAAGTCTTCGGCCAAATGACTCAAAAGTCAATCTATTGGCCCAAAGACTGGACGCTCAGAGACAGTGCGAGTTTACGGGACAGGAGTCTATCACCGGTATGATTGACCGTAGGATAAGCGGTGGACAGTTGGCTATAACTGATGTGAAGATGTTGGCTATTGCATATAATGATGGGTTGCAGTGTTTGTCCACTGAACTACAATGGCTTGGTTGTATTGCCTCCCAATATGCCAATCGTATTGACCACATACCTGTGCTGGATTATGGAACCGGTATTCCGGCATATCATATGTTTCAAAGGGGTTTCATTAAAAACTTTGAATGCATGATTGCGATAATTACTGTATCATATTTTGCTTACTATGATAACAGGACTAAAAGTGACAGTTATGACTATACTATTGATAACAAAGTATTATATACTAACAATTTGTTTGTATCGATCTATCATAAAAGCAATTCGTAAGATTTCATAGATGAACACGAATTTATAAATTGATAATCAAATTGAGAGAAAATATTGAATCAAATCTCTAAAACTTTGCGACAAAAGTTGTCCAAAGTTTTGGCGACAAACAGTTAAACGTATGACTCGTTTGTAACGACATCTCACGAGTGATGAGTGAAAGCACTGTTTGAGTGATTCATTCAAAAATTGGTCACAAATTGTCAATTCATTGCCACTTCGGGTGTCTTGAAGTATGTCTTATAGTCGATGACAATGTCCGCAACGGATCCCTTCGCAGAGGACATCATACAAGACATCACTGATGACTATTTGTTGGCATTGAGTCTTCAGGCCATTGAGGATGAGTTCAACTCTCGCTCGCATAGCACTCAGAGTCACACAACTGGTCCACAAAGTGATGATGACTTCAGCGCTCATTTGTTTGACGAAGACCTGGGATCTAATGGTACGGCTGTCGCTCCCAAAGACATAGTGAGTCCAGAGTTGGAACTGTCGGACCCCAACCCAAACATATGGGATCTGATGAGCACTTTTGACCGCATGTTCTTCGGCTCCGTTTTGGCCAAACACTGCATTGAGTTGTCGTGGAGTTCGCGGATGACCTCAACGGCCGGCCTCTGCGGCTGGAGTCCCACCACGAAGTATGCCATTCAGTGCCACTCCTCATGAGTTATGTTGTCATTGAGACGTGTCTTTGTGTTGTCCATCAGTTTCTGTTACATCCGACTGTCACTGCCTTTACTGCAACTGAGATCTCGCAAAGATTTGGTCGAAACACTGATCCATGAGATGATACACGCCTTGCTGTTTGTCACCCGCGAAGGTATGCCTTATCTGTTGACAACCATTGCACATATAATTGCATTTAATCCATGTCTGTATGGCTTGACTCACGCATAGATGATAATCACGAAAGTCATGGCCAGAAGTTTCACGAACACATGCATCGCATAAACCGTATGTCCGGCGCCGATATCACGGTTTACCACAGTTTTCACGGTGAGGTCCATCACTATCAACAACACGTGTGGAGGTGTGACGGCGCCTGTCGTTCGCGAGCGCCGTATTTCGGTTACGTTAGGCGCGCGATGAACCGACCGCCCGGTCCCACAGACTATTGGTTCCCATTTCACGCGCAGAGTTGTGGCGGAAAGTTCGCGAAGATATCGGAACCGCCGCCTAAGAAGGCCAACAATAAGCCCATTCAAGGCGTTGATATGACTCCCGAGAAACTCAAGAACAAAGACATTAGAAGTTATTTGACTCCCAATGTGTGGACAGCCGGTGCCACCAGTGATAGCACTGCCAGTGCCAGCAATGATAAGAATCCCTTCTCTGGTGTGGGACACAGATTGGGTGCCATTAAGACAGAGACTAAACCAGTGGCCGGTTGTGGTAATTATTATACAAATGAGTCGATGAAAGTGGTGACGAGTGATGGAAAGCCTGTCCTACCATTCAGTGGAAAGGGACGTGTGTTGGGAAGCGGTAGAACTGGTGGTCAAATGGCTTCAAAAAGTACTAAGCCTTCAACAGTGACAACGAAAACAGATTCAAAGCCTTTGCCACCGAAGAAGTCTAAGACAAAGGAGAATATTGAAGTCATTCAAATCGATTAGAGACTCAAAATGATTCATTTTTGTTGCCATATTTAAATGATTTATGTATTTTGTATCATATATTTCAAATTGTTTAATATTTTTATATATTTATTGTCAATTATTTGAAATTGTAATATTTTCACTACATTATATGTTTTGTTGATGATTACATTAAAAGCAAATTAAAGTTGATTGTTTTATACTTAATTTACCACATATTTACTTGAAATTAAAAAACCACATCTAAAATCAATTATTTCTAAAATGTTATCTATTTGAAATACTAACTTGTAAGCTAGTTAATTGTCATCAAAAAAATCCAATTTATACTGTACATCTATCTATTGAATAGACAAATAAGTAAAATAGTGTTAAAATGAATGTAATTTCCAATTGTTATAATAGAGTGATTATGTTAAGTGATGTCATTCTTGTATAATATTTTCATCAATAAAATAATTTGCAAATATTGTTCCCAATGTTTAGTATTTTATTGGATTTTATGAATATGTAGATTAGTTTCAAATGATTTAAGGTTTAGTATCATTTGAATTTATAATATTACCCAATATTACCCAATATTACCCAATACATATAATGGTATACTGTATAGTTAACACAGTCTATAATGATACTACAGTAGTAAACTCAATTTAAGAAATTAACTTATGTTTATTTAAGCAATGCAAATATATTCATGAATTTATAATAACTTTCTGATATTGTTTTATCAGAAAAAATAGTTTACTGATATGTTTAATGTTTGCTTTCAAATACTTATCACAATATTCCTTAATTGATGACATTTGTGTGAATAAACATTTTGAATAATTTCGAAATTGTCTGATTCGTACAAAGAATCTATTGTTTATTTGTTTGCAATAATGTATGTAAAACACAAATATTCTCATGAACTTTATGTATACATAACTATACATAGGTTTGCATCTGTAATCAAATGTGATTTCTTTCTCAACTTATTATGGGATCAATTGGTTAGAGATATAATATGAACTAAAATTCATTTATGCAGTAAATGTCATCCAAAGATGATTTAGTTTCCATAATTGCATTCAAAATAATTATTAATATATTAGTGGAGATTAGTTTTTCCAACCCATGAAGTGGGTTTAACTGTGAAAAATGAATCTATAAGTTATAATTGCAAAAAACAAAAATTATTCGCAACTGTGTGTGAGTTAGTTAGTTAAGGACTGAAAGGGGAGAGAGAGAGAGGGAGAGAGAGAGAGAGAAAGA
>CAJPVJ010004093.1:0-10033 GCA_905397405.1 Oppiella nova | reverse complement strand
CTATACTCTCACAGATTATTCTCAATGCATAATGTATATATTAATTATTTTCTATATCATTTATATACCCATATATTCTCACAGAATATTCTCCATTAACAAAAGCATGACCAACACTGGCACCACACACACACACACACACACACACACATCAAATATAATCACAATATTTACTCTTTAATTGATTAGTGATTTTTGGTCTCATAATTAAATATCGATTTTATGTGTGTTTGTCGGGATTCTCCCTGATAAATATTGTTATCTAAATGTTGTGTTACATCACTATACCGTACATTGAAAACGGTGTTTAGATTTTTAAATAGATTTCCCTTGTTTTTCAATGTGTTGACTGGTGTCGAGCACATAGGAAGTGCCAATTAATTGTACATTAAACTAATTTCTCTCGCTAATTTTAGTGATATATTTAAGTTTAATTAAATAACAATTAAGGGTTAGGCATATATGCAGTGACATACACACCCCTCCCTTATAAGTATCACCACCACTGGGGGAAAGCATACCAACACTGCTGTCATGTTTGGCAGTGAAGTGTCTTTTAAGTAGACGTCTCGCGTGAATGTCGTTATCAATGCAATGACACAACAAATGCAATCAATTTTAAAAAGTCTTATTATGTGTGATATGTCGCTGGAAAGCGCATCAAATTTTAATCAAAAATAAGATTTTTGAATTTTATTTTATACTATGAATAAAATATCGCGTTAACACAAAAAAGTTGCCAGATAAAAAAAGTTTGGCTTTTTATAAATGCGCTAACCACATAATAATGTATATGGATAGTATAGAAATTATTGTCCATGGTATAAATACAGTGGATGTTGTATATAAATGTGCTATCTCACATAATATAATAATGAATAATAGATATTTTTAAGTCTCAACGGATTTTTTATTATTATAGACTTTAATTGAATTCAATCGGAAACTCAAGTGTCAAAAAAGTGTCTGGATTAGTCTAGGAGTCTGACTATATCGGCATATGAATTATGTATTGTATTTATCGGTCAAAAGTAGGGCACATATTGAACATCCCTTTCCACACAACTAAAGCCAATTGTGTTTATATATGTTATCTCACGTATAGAGGCATTAATTTTTTAAAAATATTTTTCTCAACACATAACACAAATAAATTCATTATATGAGCTGGATGATAAATGGTTTACCAGTTAGCATTGAAGTTACGAGTAATATATATTTCTATAAATAATTTTTATGGTGGCTATTATTTAATATTATAGTTGTAAACAAATAAAATGTAGCATGCAATCAATATTGTAAAAATAATAAAATATTTGTTATGAAATACAATATATGAGCTGGGGGCAATCATAGTAACGTTAGCTTTTTTATATTTATTATATCTAATTATTTATTTTATCCAAAAGTCAATTATTCATAAAAATATGTATCCAAATTCGATTTGCTCATCATGATACTGAATACAGGTTAAAATATTACTGCATTTTAAAGTATTAATAAAAATATCTAACGTTATTATGATTGTCCCCAGCTCATATTATAGTTGTAAACAAATAAAATGTAGCATGCAATCAATATTGTAAAAATAATAAAATAGTTTTTGTTATGAAATACAATATATAATATATTTCGCAATATATTTGAAATACAAAATCGATATCATTGTCGCGAATAAATGAAAAACATTTTTATATCACTTTGTTATCTCTCGGTGTTTAAGATTTACATGAAATTGAGTGCGAAATATATTTAACGATTTTTGCGATGACATGGATAACACCGGTGGACACCAGATATCTCATGGATATTATGTATGTATAGAAAAGTAGTTGTGATTTGAATGTGAGAAATGAAAAACGAATGGTAACTGTAATGATAGTCACGAGCGATACTATCATCACATTTGCGATAACTATCGCAGTGGACAGGGATGTCGATGATTGAGTCCATGTTTATGTAGCACAAGTGTATTGTTAACAGGAGTTACCGGAATAAATAGCTTACAGAATCGTAACACAGAATCGTATATATGTTTGAATATAAAACCATAAAAATAAAAATGTATGTAGACAATGTCAATTATTAAGCTTATAATCATAGACTAGTTGTATATGAAATCAATTATAATAAACATTATCATTATTTTTTACGTTAAGAAAAATAAATATATTTTTATTGTAATTACTTTACGCTGAAAGTAATGTTAACATAAGAAATGAAAACATTATTTATTATAATATACTCTATAGTCGTATATATAATAAACAATATTTTTACTAACATTATAAATAACATACAATTTATGGTAAAGTTATTAATAGTGGAGAAAATTGTTAGTGTTTTAAACTATTGATGAAATAAAATCATACATGAAATCAAATTATATAAACAATGGACGCAAAGTCCGTGAAATCAAATCATTTTTGCGACAATTTTTATATAAAGAAAAACATTTATTGTATGAAAAAAATTTAGTATCGATTCACACAATACTCTACAGAATATTCTCAACGGAAGTGAAAACGTTAGGATATATTCACAATACAATATATATATATCTATAAAAGTATATATTATATATATATATATTCTTATCCCTTATATATGTAACTATTTTTGAAGGACTGGTAGCATATCGCCGGAGGGGATCGGTAGGGCATAGGCTCTAAACAAAAACACTTTTCCTAATGGTTTGTATGTTCAGTGATCGCTCGCTAAACTTGTCATACATTTGACTCTAGTATTGGTCTAAAAATATACTTAAAAATATATCGCATTTGAAAAGTTGCGGAAATAAAAGTGTCGCAAAAAATTGAGTAAATATTTTTGAAATGACTTTTATTTCTGTACTTTCGGTAGAGATCTCGAGAGAGAGAGAGAGAGAGAGAGAGAGAGAGATCATTGAGTGCTTGTATATATAAAAATTGCTCCTTTGATACAAATTATTCAATAGTCAACAGAATAGGCTTTCCATACGAATAACTCAAATATTTACGGGTCTATCGGTTGCCACAATGAAAATCAATGGCAAGTTTAATGGCATAAAGGGCTCATACATTGTGTTACATTGTTGGGCAACTTATTATTGCCAGTAATATATACACAAATAACATATAAATAGTATTATGTGGTGAACAATTGGTGGTTAGAAGATTATTTGTGTTTGTATAAGATTTTTCATATACTTTTGTGTGAGAAGTTGATATTTATTTAAATTTTTTATATTAGGTATTTATGTATGTATAATGGTAAACTGTAAATAGTTTTTAAATACTGTTTAAAATATGATATAATGTGTTAAATAATAAGTTAACATGCTAATTAATTGAGCTCACATGTTTATCAAGGAAGTAGGTGAAAGTTATTTTAATCAATATTAACTAACATTAGTTATATTAATTAGTATTAATGCTATAATTTAAATCACTGATGTGCAATTAGTCATTTCAATGTAGAAAAAAAGGTTTCGATATTTCCAGAAATTGTTGACAGTATTTCGGGATTATAGGGAATTTCGGGAATAGTATAATTAAATATATTTTAGTTAAACATAGTTAATTAATGTATTTAAATATAATATTTACAAATTTTATACATAATTTTCTTCATATTAATTTAAAACTTTTAAATTCATATAATCGAATATTTGTGTAAAATTTAACTAATTATTATAATTATTTATAAATATAAGCTGTCATAAATATTAATGATTTCTATAGTCGATTACCACAAGAGTTCATTTTACTTAAGCAAAATGCTTTTAAAACCATAACTATTTTCTCAACAACATATGATTGTGAGCAACTTTTTTCTATCATGAATTTAATTAAAACCAAACAAACGAATAGAATATCAGATAAATTACTAGAAGCGAGACTTCGAATATTCAGCGCCTATATGTATTGTTTTTTGTGCACTGTCAATTTTTGTCCAATTATTATACACACACACACACACACATTCACTCCAATTATCTCTTATGCTCTACTAATTCACTACTCTATGTGTCGCTCATATGGTTCACTAGATTTAGAGCCCAACCGTACAATACATTTCTCGGGCAGACAATAGGCATGCCTTTCCCTCCCTATCCCCCCACCGCTCCATACGCTATACAACACAGATATAACCCATACTCTAAAAGCCCTTACATTCCACTCCGCAATCACTTTCTATAAGCATAACTGCGACCGACATATATGTGCTGTCAGTATATAAAACTTCACATAACAAGCGAAATACTGGTCGAGCGGACGGACATACAGCGTATATGCCGTAGGAATCCGTATAAAAACTTCTCATCCAGTAGTCTATATGTCTGTCCCCTTATATATATATAACTAGTGTATGATTCAGTGGATTTCAATATTAGTGTTTCGTATCATGTTTTAAATGCCAGAGAAATCACTGATATTTGTGTCCATAGTATAGACTATTGGAGCGGAAAACAGTTTTTGTATAATGTTTTTTGGCCATTGTTTTCATAAGTCATTCAATTAATTAGTTTTGAAGTTTCCCTGATTATATTTATATAATAGCTATAACAGGATTAATGGTCGTATGAATGGGTTTATGGCATTCAAAACGATTAAAACATTTGGTTTTGAAATTAAATTCAATTAAAATGCTTTAAAGTCGTAAAATGTATAATAATTAGTCGCTTTTGAAAATGATATAATTTACGCAAAACAATAGGAAAATGGGTTTCAAAGTTACTTTTAGTTTTGAAAATTACAATAACTTTTTAAATTGGTTTATTTTGTAAAACTTGAGATTTAATAAATTTTGAAAAATTTTAATTTCATAACGTTTTTGTTTAATGATAATCAGTTTTTATGGAAACCACAAAAAAGTAATTAATATATTTATACTATTAAAATTGTTTAATCTCATATTAGTATAGTTAAAATAAGTTGAATATATATTTTAAAGTACTGTAATATACTTGCTCAATTATGCGTATTTAAACCCGGCAAACTTTTGTTGAAAAAATATTGTTTTAATTATATTTTTATGATAGAAATTATGATTTAAATTACAATTAGTGTACAAATACTTTTAGATAATTATAAAATATTTGATTAATTTTTAAATAACATACTATGTACTAGACTATTTACTATATTACACAAAACACTACAAATGTTTTCGACACTGAGTTTATTTGTCACAACATTGTCAAAACATTTTTCAATTATGATGTCAAAAATATTTAATTAAACTGTCGTTTGAATTGTTTTCTACATTTCAAAAAGTGTTGGCAAAATATTTTAAAAATTTTAATCTAATTTTCAAATATCTGAATATCAGTTTCAATGTTTGAAAATAATTTGTAAATTTTGTGAATAATATGAAATTTCTTAGAAAATTCAATTATATTTATATATAATTATCTACAGTATTATTAATATAAAATTCAAAACTACATATAATACACGTAAACATTATAATTAAATTTTATTATAGCAACATAATATAGAATATATAAAATTTAAATATTAATAACTCATAATAAATATCATTAATATATATGAAATATTCATATAAACAGGATATATTTAGGCATGTACGATCAATGCTACACAACATATAGTATGATATAATATTAATTCACTTTTTTGAGTGCTATTTATATTTCAATTTGAGATTAACTTTTCAAAGTCTTTACGAAATGAAAAAAATCTTTATTTTCTTTCGCAAAATATAATGCAAATGCTATCAAAGCATTCAATACTTCGAGAATATTCTGTCGTTGAATTCAATTTATTATTTGTTTAAAGAATATTCTGTTTTAAAAGAATATTCTTTTCCCAGAAAATGCTGTATTTTTCTCAGTATTTGTGTTTAAATGCAAACTTATTTTATATTCAAATATTACCCCGGAGTTGTTGTTTTTTGAATTGCACTGCCATTTGTCAGTTTCGATGTGTGTTTTATATATTAAGTGAACATTTATATTAAAAATTTTATTTTTTCCAGTTTGTCTTACGCTTATTGATTTTACGGTTTGTAAAAACTATTTTGTGCTAGTTTAATTAAATTTAGTTTTGCGCGTATAATATTATAATATATTATCTGGGTTTAAACTATTTTTAGGTATCATATGATGAATTAGTGTTTAGTTATTTAAAATTTCTAGCTACATACATTAAATACATTTACACCATTTAGTAATTAATAATTTAATATGCTACACGTATACTATTTGTATATTTATAAGGGTTAAATTCCTTGCTACTATTTAAATTATTTAAATGAATGACTGAATGAGAGATTTAGTGAGTGTGTGAGAGTGAGTGAGTGAAAGAGAGAGAGAGAGAGAGAGAGAGAGAGAGATTACAAAATAAATACATTATCTGAACGCATGACTTAATTTGTGTGATTTTTGAAAAATATGTTTTGGCGCTCACTATCACGCCTTTCCCTTTGGCATACATATTATACATACAGTGCTATTCAATGGTAAACTCATGGCTTTGTGAACACAATTGAACTGTTGATATTGGATGTAAAGAATATTTTACGGAATATTCTGTAGAATATTCTGGAGTTTTATATGGAGTACACAATATAAGCCTATTATTAATGTTTTGCAATAATTAATAAATCATTTGCATTATTAATTTCTAGCTATTGTTTTGCAATGTATGCGAAATATTTGGTAAATTCATATTTTTGCGCAAACTATTTATATTATGATATTAATTGATAAGAATATTTAACAAGCTCATTTATCACGTCATTGAAATTATTTGTTCACCAAAATATAAATTATACATACATGTTAGAAAACTTATTTTTGATAATATTTAAGTACTATTCATTAATCATGGGAATAGTTTTAAAATTACATTGCTTATATTATATACATGCATATTTATATATTTATATTTATGATAATTACTTAGATAAATAAATTTTTAAAAATCTATCAAGCATATTTTATTATATTTATGTTTATATATTTCATTGAATTATTAATATTTTCAATTCTGATAATCAAAACAAATCTTATTTTTTGAAACCATATATTGAAACCATTTTTTGCTTACTTCTAAGTCAAGTGCAAAAAATATGAGAAAAATTGATGGATTGCTTGAAAAAACTTTTTTATTTGTCACGATATTATACGAACAATAATATCAAAAAATATTGTCCTAGTTTATATTGTGCGGCAGACTATAGGCGCTACCACTTTGCATATGAAAAGTGAAAAATAAAAATAGATTTTCAATTTTAATCCACAAACATATCACTGATAAGTATATGTATTAAATGTTTTATGCATTTCACTCGCCTGTCAGTCATATGTATATCTAGGCATCCCTTTCCCCTCGCCATAACTCTCATACATGTCCTCCCAGTTTTGCCATACATTAGACACAAATATATAGTAAAATATATTTCACACAATATTTTATTACATAAATTGAATGAATGATCAAAATGTGTCATAAATATTGCGATTATTTCTCACGCATAGGATTTCAGCACAAATTAATAAATAATTGTTTTATTTTTCAGAAAATATAGTAATTTTAAAATTTATATTTAATATATACGATATTTATTAAAATATTTATGAGACTTCGTATATTTAATTCCCAGTGTATTTAATTCCTAGTTGCATACATATATATATATACCAGAATATTCTATAGCATATCAAAGTACTCAAAAAATCGTACATGCTAAACTTTTTAAAAAATACATACATACAAAATAAATTAATTTATGGCATACATAATTGCCATTCACGATCATGCTATGTAACACATAAGTGGAGGGGAATGGCTGCTCACAAACATTCAATGGATGATTTGTGTCTGAATAGAGATCACAGTTATGTTTATATTAATGTTTGTATATATCTATAAGAATACATATAAGAGAATATTCTTTAGATATATATTAATATTAGAGACGTTTGAGTGCTTTAGGAATTCCTTGTCATAAAAAGTGCTTTCATTCACGAGATATATATATATATTTGACTTTTCTATTAGAAAATCGATACATGTTTTTGAACTATAAGGATGCGCTCATTGATTATGAATCGACTTAAATATTATGTATGAATTGAGCTGGTATAATTATGTTTTATGTTTGCATAAGTTGGCAATCCATAGCGATTTGATAAATATATCTAATTTTATGCTAATGTCATATGAGAGTATTTGTTTGAGAGTAACTTTTTGATAGCAAACAAGTTTACTAATAATTTTGTAATTATGCATGGTATAAATTAATTATTTTTATATATATTTTATCAAAGTGTTTCAACTTATTTATTGAATTAAATTATTTAAAATAATTTAGTATAATGTTCAGTAATTTAAAAATGTATATTATAAATAATTAATTGATTATTGATTTAAATCACTGATGTGCAATTAGTCATTTCAATGTAGAAAAAAAGGTTTCGATATTTCCAGAAATTGTTGACAGTATTTCGGGATTATAGGGAATTCCGCGGAAAGTTCAAAAAATAATTTCCTTTTTACGGCAAAAAGTCTTTTTCCATATATTTCTTATAAATTACGAGAGAGAGAGAGAGAGAGAGAGAGAGACTGCGAAAGGATATGAGGGATAAAATGAGCGAATGAAAACACAACCAAAACAATAAATGCCATTTAATGATCCTGATAAATTAAGTCCAAAAACATTACGATACACTGAATGTATACTGTATGTGTGTATATGTATTGTTTTTTGTGCACTGTCAATTTTTGTCCAATTATTATACACACTGAACGCGCAATCAGTTTATATATATAATAGATATTGTATTGAGATTTATTTTTCGTGAACTTTTAATACCCGGGGTCTTAAGCCAATCAAATGTTACGGGATTATTATTTTTGTGTATTATGTTGTGTCCACCATTATATATGTATTATAACTATATATATAGTTATACAGGATATTCTTGTATATATTCTCGGAGCACATGTTAATATGTGTATGCGCGCAAAAAGGACTTTTATTTGTATTTAATCTTAGCATGGATATTAATGTGTAATATGTTTTTATGTCATAAATTATAGTCTATTTTCATGTGAAGTCTGTTATTAAGTCTATTAACTGGACGTATATAACAGTGAATATAACAATGACTTCGCCATACATTATATTTTTATATATTATATACGAAAGTGAATGAAATAAATAGAGATTGTATGGACTTATCGTTTGTCGGTATACTTGGCATCAGTTTAGAAATATATATATATATATATTCATTGAGATTATTATATTTTTTGTAAGTATAGTATGAGTGATAATCTTAAGTAAGTTGCTAGTATAAATCCTAAATTAATATCCGGTTCATGTGTTACTTTTCACTTCCTAAGATAATGTCAGATGTCTAGCTAAGTAGTAAACAATTGTCTAAATCGTTGTATAAGTTTCATTGTAGACTAAGGAATTAAATGTATTAATACAATACCAGTGTAAGTAATCATATAAAGTAGTACATTTTATACTATATTTATAAAAATTGAATGTTAATATAATAACTTATATTAGCAATATAATTATATAAGACTAGTTAGTATTCTAATAAAATATATAGTAGCATATTTGTTAAATCAATACAACGAGCTAGTTCATAAGATATTTTATCAATTTACTTAACATATTGGTTAAACATAGATAACAAATAAATATTCAAAATATAAAAGTTACTGATTTTTTCCGACTAAAATATTGCAAATAAAATCCGCATATAATACTATATATATGCCATATACTGTATATACCCATATACTGAGTGGGAATTTAATAAATATAAAGCCTAATATCTACATACTTATTGCGAGAATCGTCTATTTTAAAGCCATACTTCCCATTAACTATACTGAGAGCGAAAAAAAATTCAATTTATTTCTCATTTCACTCATTGAATTGATTTTTTTAATATTAAATAATAATTCAATTCTTTGCGGAAAGTGAATGGAAATGATTTAATTATTTTTATAACAATAATGGTATGAATTGCAAAAATCATGATAAATCTCTCTCTCTCTCT
>CAJPVJ010004092.1:0-10034 GCA_905397405.1 Oppiella nova | reverse complement strand
GTAGAACAGGCGCACCGGTAGTTCGTGTCACTATATCCCTGCGGTATAGCGAAGCAGAGCTGTTCGCACATACGGTCTCCCAATCGAGAACAGGGCGACTCTCCGGGCGGTTGGTTATTGGCATCAAATATGACAATATCTCGCAACGTATCTAAATTGGATTTGAATGGCTCGGGCGCTAACGTCCGGTTGTCGGTCGCGAACTTATTGCCCCTGAAAATTGTCCGCAAATTTCTGTCGACCCAATACACGGTCGAGCCCAGGATGGACACGCCGTACGGCGTCGGCAGGTTTTTCCAGATGTATTGCCGGCGCCCACCAGAGAAGGATACCTTTTGAATGGCATCCTCTCTGGCGTCGACCCAATAGACATCGTGAGTGAGTATATCGATGGTCAGGTCTCTGGGATTACTGATTCCGGTCACGACAATGGGCGTCCTGTTGGTGCCGTCGAGTAACGCCTTTTCTATTTTGGGGAACTGTCCGTAATCTATCCAATACAGGAACCGCTTAATCGGATTGACGGCTATTTCTCGGGGCGCGTCGGTCGTTGTCTTGACTAAAACCATTCGGTGGGAACCGTCCAAATAGCTCACCTCAATGTAGGTCTCGTGCGGGAAGACATTTGTGAAGTACATGTTGCCGGCGATCCAGTCGATAGCGATGCCTCGAATGCCGTTACTTCCGATGCCGTCGGATATAATGTGCTGCTTCTCCGTGCCGTCCGGTTTGATACGATAGATACCGTTCCTCTCGCCGGGATTGTACTCAACCCAATAGATGTGACTCTTCACGACATTCACGTCGATGTGGAGTATGTTGTGTCCGGCGCCGGCCAGCGGTTGAATGGCTTCGGCGTGATCTTCGAGACTAAAGCCTTGCATTTTGTTGAGCGATGAGACGACGGCGAAGGACTTATAGGCCTGACAGTTGGTCTCGCCATCCGTCTTGAATCCCGTACTACACAAACACTTGCGCTGATTGTTCTCGGATGGTATGCACAGTTGCTGACACCCGCCGTTCCCCATACGGCACGGATGGTTCTCCACTCCGGGTCTTTTGCTGTATATCTTAATGTTGGAGAGCGAAGGGGTGTTCTCCTCGATGGTGATGGAGTTCCCGCCGTCCGGAAGGTTCACTCGCGATATCTTCTCGTACACGGAATCCAAATAATAGAGACGATTGTTATACACAGAGAGACCCTGAGGTTTGGCGATTCCAGAGCTGGATATGACGATAGTTCGCCGATCTCTTCCCTCCGGGTCCACACTCTCGATGACTCCGGTATAGCTCTGACTGAAATACAGGCGCTTATTCATGAGATCAAAAGTGAGTGCCTCGACGTGATGTAGGGATTCTCTCACGAGAACCGTGGCGTTAGAGCCGTCCATATTAGCGCGCGACACCTTCTGCGGCACCCCTACGCCTCCCTCGTCCAGCCAATACAGCTTTCCCTGCAATGGGTCTAAGACTATAGCCTTAGGTTTGGCGACACCTTTTTCCGAGCCATCATTGCTGAGGACAGTCCGTCGGTAATACTTTTCGCCGTCCGTTTTGACGACCGCTATATTCGAGGCCTTCTTGTTGCCGATGTATAGGTTACGTCCGATCCAATCAAACGCTATACAATAGGGCGCGCCAACGATGCCGTCCGGCAGGAATTTCGTCTGATTTCCGCCCTTAAGACTCACTTTATAGAGGGTTCCGTTCTCTTTGTCGTCCTCCCGGAGTTGCACCCAATATATATAGCCCTCCTGTTTGTCGTAATCAAAGTCGTAGCCATTCTCGACGCCAATAACTGGCGTGAAATGTCCGACAGATTTCTCGTTTGGCGTCAAACTCAAGTCAACGATTTGCGTGCCTTTCATAACCATGAGGTACGGCGTCTCCACTGGTATGCACCGACCGCCGGCAGCGGTCCTGTCCTGTCCGTAACCGGGCGGACACTTACAGGTGTAGCCCTCGGTTCGCGGGGACAGTAGGCATAAGTGAGAACACGAGGCTTTCGCGCACGGGTTGGGGGCCGGCGGCTGAAGCAACGGGTGATTGATGTGAATGCCGAGTGGCTGACTCACCAGATGCGAGACAACCGTTTGATTGATTCCTTTGTATTTATGGCAAGAAAGCACTCGATTTAGCTGACGATCCGTCCAGTAAAGCGTGTCCTCGAAGACCGTCAGTGAGTGTGGGTGAAGGAGATAGTGGTTGTGGGCCAACACCTGTTGCCTGCCGGAGCCGTCGTAGTTGCAGAAGTCGATGTAATCCAGCTTCGAGTCGGCGAAGTACACGCGTCGGGTGGGGATATCGAGGGTCAAGCCGTTTGGCCAATAGATTTTGGTGCTCACAATCACTTTGCGTTCGCTGCCATCCATTCCCACTCTTTCGATGCGTGGGTTTTCGCCCCAATCCGTCCAGAAGAGGATCCGGGCGTCCTCTCGCGGGTCCAGACATATACCCCGCGGTTGGCTTATGTTCTGCGACAACAGCACGATATGGTTTTGGCCGTTGATTGTCGACACTTCGATTGTTTTGAGTCGCGAGTCAACCCAATAGAGATTGTTTGCCACCCAATCGACGGCCAGCCCCTCGACTAAGTCGAGACCACTGCCCACCACAACCTCGGGGTCAGCCGAGCCCTTCTTCATTCTGTAGATCTTCTTCGAGTGCATATCAGACCAATAGATAGTGCCGGTGATCATCTCGGAAGCGGTGGCCACCACGTTCTCCACCCGCACCGGCACTCTCTCCAGCGATACGTTAGTGATGTTTGCGACCAGAATTGAGCGCCGATTGGAGATCACGAGGTAAGCGATGCTTCTGTTGATGGCTTTGCAATACGTTTTGTTCTCCAATTGGTAGCCGTCTTCGCACAGACACCTGAACGACGCCTTTTCGTTGAAACACTTGTGACTACAACTGCCGACTATTGAACACTCGTCGATATCCATACAGGTTCTCGTGTCGTTCAGCCGCTCACCCATAGGACAGGTGCAAAGGGGGCCGAATGGGGTTTGGGTGCAGTTATGGGTGCACTGGTTGTTAGAGCACGTCTGCAGATCACAGGCCGGACCCTCGTCGGCACCATTAGGACAGTCAAGTTGTTTATCACATATTTTGTTGATAGGAATGCATCGGTTGGTAATGTTGGGACACATCCACTGACCGCTGGGACAGTCGTAATGAGTGGGTCCGCACGCGTGCCGCTGATCTTCGTCCGAGTTATCGCCGCAGTCGTCCGTTTGATCACAAATCCAAGATTTAAAAATACATTTTGAATTATTGCACTTAAAGTGATTGCTGGGGCACTCAATCTCGCCGCACGTGGAGGGCTCGTCACTACTGTCCTCGCAGTCGGGATTTCCGTCACTGTTTTGGCAATTAATACAATATTTAATCATTACAGTAATAGCTACTAATTCGTGTCAATTATAGCAATACATACCAATACCACGACTTGGGAATACATATTCTTGAGGTCTGACATTGAAATTGCTTTTCGGCGTCGCATTGATTAGCGGACAGCGACGGACAGCCTTTTTCGTCGGAGCCGTCCTGACAGTCACTGACGCCATCGCAGTGATAGCTCTCGTGAATGCATTGCTTGAGATTCGCGCACTGGAACTGAGTGGAGGAGCAGACAATCGGTGGACAGTTCTGTTCGTCCGCCTGATCGAATGTTTAATATATTATAAGTTTAAGTTTAGGTTAACAAACTAATATGTAGTGGGTATACATACCGGGGACAGACACAGATATAGCCGCCCTCTCCCACCACAGAGCAGTTGTGCTGACAGTGACCTTTCGTCTCTTTATTGCAAACTCCTTTATGACATCCCTTTTCATCGGACAGATCTCCACAATCGTCGTTATGGTCGCAAACCTTGTCTAAGGCAACGCACTGTTCGTTCGCACACTTGAACTGATTGGACAGACAGGGAAGGGGCCATTTGCGGCACAGCGTGTGGTTGTTCTCATCACTTCCATCGCCGCACTCGTCCTGTCCATTGCATATCTGCCACAACGGTATACACCTCTTGTTATTGCACTGAAACTTGCGGGTCAGGTCGCACTCGAAGCTCTGACACATGGACTCCAACTCATCGGTTCCGTCGCCGCAATCATCGTCGCCGTCGCACAAGAAGTCGGGCCGCAAACAGACGGTGTTATTGCACTGATATAGAGAATCCTGACAGAAGCGGCCGTTCGGGAAACGCGTGGGACAGTTGGTCTCGTCCGATACGTCCTTACAGTCCTTGTTTCCGTCGCAGACCAGCTTCTGTGGGATACAGTGGCCGCTCCTGCACTTGAACTGATCGTCTTTGCAGCGATAGTCGAGGCACTCCTTCTCGTCGGAGCCGTCATCGCAGTCGTCGTCGTGATCGCACCGCCATCGCGAGGGAATGCACTTCTTGTTGCCGCACTGGAACTCACTCTCTGAACACTCGCGATAGAGATCGACACACATTGAGTGCTCCTCATCTGATTTATCGCCGCAATCGTCCTCGAAGTCTGTGAATTCAAATCAATTCATTAGTTGTCATATAAGAGTCAACAACCGAGTGATGATAATTACCGCATCGCCACCGCAGAGGAATACATCTGCCGTTTTTGCACTTAAAGTCTCCCGATTCGTGACATTTGGGACAGAAGTCGGTATTACTTTCGTCCGAATTGTCGCGACAGTCGTCTTTGCCGTCGCAGAAGAGCCAACTCGGGATACACCTGTAGTTGTTTCTCGTCGGACACTTCTGCCAACCGGTACTACAGTTCCGATTCCTACACCTGTGCGCCGGTTCGTCCGAATTATCACCACAATCGTCATCGAAGTCACAGAACCAGAGTTTGGGAATGCATTTGCCGTTTTTGCACTGATATTGCGTGTCTTTATCGCATTGCCGCGAATGACAGACAGACGAGTCCTCATCGGAGCCGTCGGAGCAGTCGTTATCGCCGTCGCACTGCCACGAGTCGGGGACACACCTGCCGGTGGACCGGCATTTGAAGCTGTGTTCGCCGCAATCGGTGTCGCAGAAACTTTCGTCCGATTTGTCGCTACAGTCGGGGATACCGTCGCAGATCCTGATCCTGGAGATACAGGTGTGGTTATTCCTGCACTGAAACATTCCCGGTTTGCACATAAAGGGCGCGCAGTTCATCTCATCCGACCCGTCCCTACAGTCCTTATCGCCATCACACGTCCAGAAGACAGGTATACACCGGTCATCGGGCGCCTGACACCTGTGCTGCCCTTTCGTGCAGTTGGCAATACATGTCTTATTGTCCTCTCGGAGTAGGAAATTGTTAGGACAGGCGCACGAGTATGTCTGACCACCCGGTGCTATAAGACACAAGTGAGAACAGCCGCCGTTGTTATCACCGCATGGGTTATCGTAAGGCAATTGTTTCAACGGGTGATAGATGTGAATATCGTAGGGTCTGTGAGAGGTATTCCTCAGAACCTGTAGGTGTTCGCCGGAAAACTTGTGTGCCTTTACTAAGCCTTTGGTGTTCCAGTCCGTCCAATACAGCCAATCGTCAAATACGGACAATGCAAACACGTGGGGAACAGAACTGCCGCTCAGCACCGTATGTCTGTGCCGGCCCTCAAAGTCGGAGTACTCGATGTAGTCCAGGTGCGCGTCCGCCCAAAACAGCTTATTACTGAAGTAATCAATCGTCAAGGCGTTAGGCCAGACCAGCTTCTGCTCGTATGTGATAATTCTGGTGAAGTTCGTGCCGTCCATTCCTAACTTCCCGATACACGAGTGGTGCCCCCAATCGGTGAAGAATATGTAACCGATTCCCGGGTGCACTGCAATGGCTCGCGGATCGGATATACTTCTTCCGAGAACAGTCTTGCGATGATTGCCGTCCAATTCGGCCACTTCTATGTGTTTACTCGTTCTGTCCATCCAATAGATCTTCCTCCCGACCCAATCCACGGCAATGCCTTCCAAGCCGTGCGCCTCATGTCTGATCACATTCTGCTCTCCCGTTCCGTTCGTGAAGATTCTGTTAATGGTTTTGTTGCCGACGTCCGCGTAATAGACCCGCTCCTCCCTGTAATCGAAATCCAGAGCCACAACGTTCTTGAGATCCATTTTAATGAGATTATAGACCGAGCCGTCGGTACTGATGTTTCGCAAGTAATATCGGTTACTGAATATAATCCACGGCTCGATGTTATCCCGGCGCTTGCATACGTGTCCATTCAGTTCGCGCTCGTAATAGGTTTCGTTACACTTGCAGTAATAAGAACCGGGAGTATTGAAACAGTATTGACTGCACTTTCCCTTCAGTGTATTGCACTCATCGATGTCTTCGCAGGCCTTCCCGTCTTTCATGAGATAATAGCCTTCATTGCACTCGCAGTAAAAACTGGTCAAAGTATTCACGCATTTGTGTTCGCATTCATTGATCTCGGTTTTGGCGCATTCATCGACATTGCAATGCGAGGGCTCATCACTGCCGTCGTCGCAGTCGATCTGTTTATTGCAGACGCGTTCATATGTAATGCATTGACCGCTTTTGCACCGGAACTGTCCGCCCGCACAAGTGGGCGCTTCGGTCTTGCATTGCGGCTGATTCTCATCGCTTCCATCGCCGCAATCATCTTCGCCGTCGCATAAGTATGTCTTTCGGATACATTTGGTGTTTCGACACGAAAACTCTTCGGGCGAACACGTCCTGAACGTACAGTTCCTGTGCTCATCAGATCCATCGCCGCAGTCGTTGTCGTGGTCTGCGATCAGAAACAATACGTTTAGCATTCAAACCAATTACTGGGTTTCGAGAGATAACTTACCACAAACCCATTCCTTGTTGATACACCGGTGGTTATTGCACCTGAACTGATCCGTTTCGCAGGGCTCGGGGGGCGGGCAGTTGTGAACAGTCGTGTTTTCATCGGCGCCGTCCACGCAGTCTGGATCTCCGTCGCAGATCCATCGTTTGGGTATACACTGCGCTCGACCCCAGTTCTTGTTGGCCGAACACGTGAACTCCCGGTCAGGATCGCACTGTCGAGTGTCGCACTGGTGTCTTATGTCCTCATCAGAGTTGTCGAGACAATCGTTATCGCCGTCGCAGATATATATCCTCGGAATACAGTTGCCGTTATCACAGGTGAATAGGTCTCCAAAACAGGTCCTCTTTTCACTTTTGCAGTACTCTTCGGGTTCGTCGGCCTTAGATCCGCCGCAGTCGTCATCGCCATCGCAATACCAGGTCGCAGGTATGCACCGGTGGTTCGGACACCGGAAGCTGTTTGGTGGGCACGTCCTCTGAGAACAGATCAGGGAATTCTCGTCCGAGTTATCGCCGCAATCGTTGTCACCATCTGTTCGCACAATTCATAACACATTACTAACAAAACTCTCTACAAATGAGAGGTAAGAGCCGTACCGCAGAGCCAATAGGGTTCGACACATATGTTGGTGCCCTCGCACTTGAGATGATTTCCCGGACACGTCCTGTTGTTCGGACATATGGAGTGACTCTCATCCGATGTCTTGGTGTCTTTGCAGTCGTTCACACCATTACATAACTGCGATTTCGGGATACACTTATGGTTGGCACACGTGAACTCGCCATCAGCACAGGGCGGGTATTCTGTGTTCACATACATTCAAATGAGTTAATGCCGTATAATATTCAATGATTTGAGAAACACTTACGACATCCTTCTTCGTCTGTATTGTCTCCGCAATCGTTCTCGTGATCTGATGTTTGAAACAAATTAACAAAATATTTTACAAACACTTTACTAATTAATGTATCAAATAATTACCGCATTTCCATGTTTTGAAAACACACCGACCATTACCACACCGGAACTCATTAGGACTACAGGTGTGTAGGGCTATAAGAAAACCATAAAAAATTAATCAATTTCCTAATGAAACCAAATTATCTCAACAAAGACTTACAGCAAAAGACTTTGTCCTCATCGGTGTTGTCGCCGCAGTCGTCATCGCCATCGCAGGCCCACAGCCGGGGTATGCACTTGGAGTTACTGCACGCGTATTTGGTCTCCTCGCAGCTCACATTCTCGGGGACACACATCCTGTTCTCATTGGCCAGTTTGAAGCCAGTATTGCACCGACACTCGACCGACCCATTGGGCGCCTGGTGGCAGGAATGAGCGCACCCGCCGTTGTTATTCAGTGAACACGGATTCTTATCACACAATTGCCTCTGCGATGAGTAGATGTGTATATCGCGCGGCGATTCTTCGAGTCGTTTAACCATTTCGATCATTCCGGCGCCGGTATGCTTCTCAGCCCTATAGACACCTCGCAATTGAAGGTCTGTCCAGTAAATGTAGTTCCCGAACACATTAATAGCGAATGGGTATATAGTGGCCGACACTAAGACTTCGCGATTCTTTCCGTCCATATCTGATCTCTCAATCTTCTCTCGCAAGGCGTCCGTCCAGTAGAGCTTCTTCTCCTCGTAATCGATACTCAAACCACTCGGTTGTGTCAAATCGCTCTCAACGATAGCCTTTTTCTCGTTACCGGCCATCGTTGCCCTGAATATTTTGCCCGAATTGCCAAATCGGCCTTAAGATTAACACAAATTCATTAGCATTAATGGATAAATATAACACAAAATAATTTATAGTTTACCCCAATCGGTGTAATACATGAATCCCTGGCACGGGTCCACCACTATAGCACGGGGTCTCTCTACTCGCGTAATCATAACGATCTGAGAGCCGTCCAAATTCATAGAGTATATGCTTCTGTTGGCCGAATCGGTCCAATAGATCTTCTGTGCCGTCCAGTCGTAAGCGATTCCCTCGGGATTTATGCCTTTCGACAAAATCACATTCACTTCATCCCGTTTGTCGACATTAATCCATGAAATGGCGCCGTCGGGACGTATTTGAGTGAAAAACATACGTTTGTTGGCGTAATCAAAGTCAAGACCGACGACATTAGAGAGATTAACGCGCGGAGGGAAGGGAGCACTCGTGACTTGTGGGTCCAGATTCACGCTCCGGATCTCCTTTCTGGTGGTGAACACAATGTATTCGTCAACGTTTTTGCACTTTTGCTTGTCGGGTGCCAATACGCCCGTAGAACAGGCGCACCGGTAGTTCGTGTCACTATATCCCTGCGGTATAGCGAAGCAGAGCTGTTCGCACATACGGTCTCCCAATCGAGAACAGGGCGACTCTCCGGGCGGTTGGTTATTGGCATCAATGAAAGGTCACTGTCAGCACAACTGCTCTGTGGTGGGAGAGGGCGGCTATATCTGTGTCTGTCCCCGGTATGTATACCCACTACATATTAGTTTGTTAACCTAAACTTAAACTTATAATATATTAAACTTCTAACCCATTAGTGGATATCAAATCCAACTCAACGACACAAAACTTTGCGAAGATATCAATGAATGTTCGGGTTTTGGTCACAACTGCTCCCAGACTTGTGTCAACATTGAGGGCACCTATACCTGTAAATGCAAACAAGGCTTTGAGATGATTGACGAACGGTGTGTCGTCAAGAGTGAAGTGCCGGCTTTTGTCTTATACACTGACGGACCTGATATAAGAGCTGTTGATTTGTCGCAACAACACCAGTCATCATTGGTCGCCGGCGAGAGTCGTGTCCAGTCTTTAGACTTTGATCCAATCACCGGTATGTCATATATAAAAATTGTGGTTAAAATAATATGACGAACTCATTGTGCTATTTGTTTGACTTCAGATATACTCTATTGGACCGATACTTACGATAAGACGATAAAGAGAGCAGTGATTCCAAACCCAAGTGATCCTGAGCATGGAAATGGTTTCTCACAAAATCTGGATCTCAAAGGTCTTACAAAACCAGTGGACATTGCCGTCGATTGGGTCGGGAGGTTAGAAGTGTTTGTTAACATTCAATATAAATAACACACTAACGATTGAATGACTTGTGTAAAGGAACCTGTATTGGATGGACATGGATCTGTCAAACAGCAAACCCAAAGGACGCATATTTGCCAGTCTTCTCGACGGTCGATATCGCAAAGCAGTGGTCGTC
>CAJPVJ010004090.1:0-10034 GCA_905397405.1 Oppiella nova | reverse complement strand
GTTTGCTTTAAATTGGTCTCAAAAAAGTTTAATTCAATATATAATTCCATATATTTAGTTAATGTTGATTAAAAAAGTATATAAAACTTGAAATCTCTATTATGAAACTTTTATATTTTAGATTTAAAAGGATTTTCTAAATAAAACATTTATTAGTTTAAAATTTTTGTAAAAATACAATCATCATACTTATAAAACTTATAATTTATGAATTAAATATACTTTTTATAATAGAACTTTAAAATCTTTCGTATGAATTGTATTCATGTACAGTATATTTTTGAAACCACAACTAAACTTTCATTTATAATTATTTAATGCTTATTATTTATTTGGCATTGAATTATAAATTATAAATTTTATTTTTTGTATGTTTTTTATATTTATTTATATAACATTAAACTATTGAATATTTGAGTTTTTCAATATGAGTTTTTATGAATAAAAGTAATTTACTAACAAATAAGAATATCGTATCGTATGGTAACAGCATTCTATAGTGAAATTCTATCTCACAAAGTGTATCACCCAGAAAATATTACTAATTAAATTTATCTTATAAGAGAGCTTTCCTACTATATGAATTACCTTTACCAAATAACTTCTATGTGACCTTTATCTATCATTAAAAACTTTTAATTTCTAAGAATATTCTTATGAAAAATGCCCTGGTGTATTCTCTTAAAGTATGCATATATAATATCCTAAGTTATATATATGAACACATAAATTATTCACAAATTTCGATTAAGTTTTATTAGATATACAGCAGATTATTATCAAAATTTGATTTACCATAATACTGTATGTAATGAAATAATAATTTTCATACTTAATTATTAAGTACTTTAGAGAATTATAAAATATTTAATATTACTTGATAAAATAATTTGTTTATAAGCAAATACATAATTTATATTTAAAAAATGTCTACAGTTAATATTTAAGTAAAATGATTCATTCAGTTGATGTAAAAACACGGTAATAGAAATTTTCAAGATTTAAAACATATAAAAGTTTGAATCATTTTGATCTTTTGGAGATATTTTAGATCCATATTACTGTAAATTTTTACCATTTTTATGTAAATCACGTTTAAATTACCAGACATTTCAACTCATCTCATCATAAAATAAAAATTTATTATATTTGTATTAAATATCAGAAATTAAAATAATTTATAGACATAAGAATTAAGACGATTTTAATCTAATATTTCTTTATTTTTATTTAAAAGATTATATTCTCTATAATCAAGGCTAAGAATAATATGATATATAAGGTTATGATTTACACATTATTCATTAGATTAATAAATATAAGTGAGTTTAACTAAATTATAAAACACCAAAATGAAATATCTCGTAAGTTATGAAGTATTTTAATCAATATTTAATACATAACTTAAATTGACATTCAGTTTAGTTTTAGTCTATTGATTGTGTTAGCGTTGGCCAGCAGTCAAGAGTTTAGGATTGAAAGCCCTCACGGAGTGATCACTGGTTATCATCTGGTAATAGACGAACCCGAAGGAAACCTGGCCTTTGCCATCGATGATAGCTACCAGTCCTATCAGACCTACCAACCCTATCAGACCTACCAACCCTATCAGACCTACCAGCCCTCTCAAGAATATGATCCACACCAATTCTACGTAGAAGCCAATCCTGACCACATTGCATATGTCGATGGATTACCAGGATCAGATGCATTTGGTGTTTATTAATAATTTTTTTATATAAATGTCAAACACAATATTTTGTTAATAAAATGATTTAGTTTTAATGGCATATACAGGATATCATATTTTAAATGTAAACCGGAATGCAACAAAATAAGATTTATAATAAATTTTTTACAAAATAATTGTTATATAGATTTCCTTTTTTTATAACTCTTTATGTGAAACTCTTTTTAACACTCATTTAGTTTTTATTAATATTTAATTACAATTAATATTATGGGAAGAGGTTTTTTGTGTCATGTTTTCCCGGAGTAGACACTAATGTCTGTTTTATGTACACAGCTAGAGTACAGGTGCTAGTTTTTGACACCACTGTTTTGCTTGTTTTTAACCATTAATAAAATATTCAATGAAATTGCAGTTTTAAATTATAATTAAGTTTTTGCAAAAGACATTGATATTACATATAAACAACAATCAAATCTTGTTAAACAAGTATTTTATTCATAACTAATAATAAATGTCTGAACATGTAAATAATACTCTGTAAATAACTTACTCTGATAATAAATATAAGAATTGTAAGCGAGCTTAATTATAATTCAATTTATTCATAATCATTACCGTTTATCGTTAAAAAAATCCAATTTAATACTTTGAAATGTTTCTTTTAAATTGAATATAATATAGGATCAAGACAATTTCATTCAAGGCTGAATAACAAATTTATTTAATATATTTTTAATTACGGTAATCGTGGAACTTATTATTAGGAACTCAAAGTTAAGATATTAGATATCATTTCCATTTAATGTTTGCAAGTTCAGTGTTCTTAATTAAATAAATATCTTAATTTTGGGTAAGGGTCATTCACAAAGTAGGCACACTATTTTGATTATACGAGAGACTGTTTGAGGAGAGCAATAGTTGGCAGAATCTGGGGGCAGATTATGACAAAATTCTTTATTAAGATATTTGTATTTATCCTTTAGATTGAGTCTTTGTGTACTGAATTGAATGTCAGTATTGAAGTGAATGGGAGTCACTATAAATTGTATTGCATTTGTGTGAACTGAAACTCACGTCTGATTGCATTTAACGCCAATGTCTCTAATTATTATTGAATTTGAGGACATGAGTGAAAAAAATTAACGATAAATAACATGAATTTAGTTTCAATTGACTCGCAAACTATAAAAGCAATTGAATGAAAGAATCAAAGCTTGAGATTAGTTCTCACTTTTGAACACTAATGGTATCAATAATTACATGCATTGCAAGGGTTGGTCACAGAAATCACTGCATTTGGATGATTATCCCATTAATTGACTCTTGAGTCCGTACTCATTGCCATACGCTTTAGACAGCCTCTCGTATAATCAAAATAGTGTGCCTACTTTGTGAATGACCCTTACCCAAAATTAAGATATTTATTTAATTATATCTTTACGAAACAAATTTAGCTGCGATTCTGTTGCCATTATAATTAAATTATATTGATTTTCACAATACAGTATAAATTGAACTTAATTATAAACTTTGTCTTATAATTATTAGTTCTAAGTTTATTTTTAATAAATTAATATTTAATATTTATAATTAATATTATAAGTTATTAATTAATAGCTTAAAGCATTGTATTTCACAATACACTACGGAATAAGTTTGTTTCTGTTGTTAAAGCAAAACATTAATAATTTATATTAAGTCTGTTTGTCTTGTTGTGATCACATTTTTATCCATAACTGTAATTAACCAAAAAATGAATTTTACGTCTAAAGAGAGTTTGTTATCATTATTATTGTTAGCAAATAAAAAGCGGATAAGAAAATTGTTTTCATTATTACCACAAAACCATAGATTACTGTACAATATAAATGTGTTATTCATTATGTTCTCTTTGTCTATTATCTATCTAATTAGACATTTCCTAAAAATAAAGTAGATTTTAAATTATAATATCAAACACGACAATTCAGACATATTTATTAGACTTAATGCAAGAATTATTTTTATTTGTTTAAATAAATTCCTAAAACAATAAGAATTCAAAACAAGCCATAATTGCAATAATTATAAAAGCATTATAATATTACAAAGACATGTGTTTTCACTTATAGAGAGAATAAGAAAAGTTGTTTCGACGTAAATCTATTAGCAAATGTATTAAATTATATAGCATTTTATAAAGTAGACATTATTTCCTGAATTTATAATGAAATTCATTTCATTACAACTATAAAAAGTATTAATGACAGTAATAAAAATACCCAACAAAATTTACTGTAATTCACAATAATATTTAATATTTTTATATAATAAACAAAAAATATAACGAATAAAGTTTTATTGGAAACAAAAAAAATGGAAGAATAAACTTTTATAACTAACTTAAATGTTAGTCTATTAAAAAACCGATTTTTAACCATTTATTCTTTACTCTACTCTTAGTTAAATTCTCTGTTAGTTAGTAAAAAAGTAGATCAGAAGTCGTCATTATGTAATATATGAGAGGACAGGGATGTCGTCAACGTAATGATCTGTTGAAACTTTTACAGCAATGTTCACAACAATGTTTGCTTTAAATTGGTCTCAAAAAAGTTTAATTCAATATATAATTCCATATATTTAGTTAATGTTGATTAAAAAAGTATATAAAACTTGAAATCTCTATTATGAAACTTTTATATTTTAGATTTAACAGGATTTTATAAATAAAACATTTATTAGTTTAAAATTTTTGTAAAAAATACAATCATCATACTTATAAAACTTATAATTTATGAATTTAATTACTTTTTATAATAGAACTTTAAAAAGCTAATGTTTTTAGTTTTAGACTTTATGTACAGTATATTTTTGAAACCACAACTAAACTTTCAGTAAATCTAATAATTTGATTACAATTATTTAATGTTTATTATTTATTTGGCATTGAATTATAAATTATAAATTTTATTTTATGTATTTTTTATATTTATTTATATAACATTAAACTATTGAATATTTCAGTTTTTCAATATGAGTTTTTATGAAAAAAAAGTAATTTACTAACAAATAAGAAAATGGTAACAGCATTCTATAGTGAAATTCTATCTCACAAAGTGTATCACCCAGACAATATTGTCAATTAAATTTATATTATAAGAGAGATTTCCTACTATATGAATTACCTTTATCAAATAACTTCTATGTGACCTTTATCTATCATTAAAAACTTTTAACTTCTAAGAATATTCTTATGAAAAATGCCCTGGTGTATTCTCTTAAAGTATGCATATATAATATCCTAAGTTATATATATATGAACACATAAATTATTCACGAATTTTCATTAAGTTTTATTAGATATACAGCAGATTATTATCATTTGATTTACCGTAATACTGTATGCAATGAAATAATAATTTTCATACTTAATTATTAAGTACTTTAGAGAATTATAAAATATTTAATATTACTTGATAAAATAATTTGTTTATAAGCAAATACATAATTTCTATTTAAAAATTTCTAGAGTTAATATTTAAGTGAAATGATTCATTCAGTTGATGTAAAAACATAATAAAAATTATAGAAATTAAGATTTAAAACGTATAAAAGTTTGAATCATTTTGATCTTTTGGAGATATTTTAGATCCATATTACTGTCAATTTTTACCATTTTTATGTAAATCACGTTTAAATTACCAGACATTTCAACTCATCTCATAATAAAATAAAAATTTATTATATTTGTATTAAATATCAGAAATTAAAATAATTTATAGACATAAGAATTAAGACGATTTTAATCTAATATTTAATATTTCTTTATTTTTATTCAAAAGATTATATTCTCTAGAATCAAGGCTAAGAATAATATGATATATAAGCTTATGATTTACACATTATTCATTAGATTAATAAATATAAGTGAGTTTAACTAAATTATAAAACACCAAAATGAAATATCTCGTAAGTTATGAAATATTTAAATCAATATTTAATACATAACTTAAATTCACATTCAGTTTAGTTTTAGTTTATTGATTGTGTTAGCGTTGGCCAGCAGTCAAGAGTATAGGATTGAAAGCCCTCACGGAGTGATCACTGGTTATCATCTGGTAATAGACGAACCCGAAGGAAACCTGGCCTTTTCCATCGATGATGGCTATCAGCCCTATCAGACCTACCAGCCCTCTCAAGAATATGATCCACACCAATTCTACGTAGAAGCCAATCCTGACCACATTGCATATGTCGATGGATTACCAGGATCAGATGCATTTGGTGTTTATTAATAATTTTTTATATAAATGTCAAACACAATATTTTGTTAATAAAATTATTTAGTTTTAATGGCATATACAGTATATCCTATTTTAAATGTAAACCGGAATGCAACAAATTAAGATTTATAATAAATTTTTTACAAAATAATTGTTATATAGATTTCCTTTTTTATAACTCTTTTTAACACTCATTTAGTTTTTATTAATATTTCATTCCAATTAATATTATGGGAAGAGGTTTTTTGTGTCATGTTTTCCCGGAGTAGACACTAATGTCTGTTTTATGTACACATAGTACAGGTGCTAGTTTTTGACACCACTGTTTTGCTTGTTTTTAACCATTAATACAATATTCAATGAAATTGCAGTTTTAAATTATAATTAAGTTTTTGCAAATGACATTGATATTACATATAAACAACAATTAAATCTTGTTAAACAAGTATTTTAATCATAACTCTAATAATAAATATCTGAACATGTAAATAATACATGTAAATAACTTACTCTGATAATAAATATAAGAATTGTAAGTGAGCTTAATTATAATTCAATTTATTTGTCAAATTTATTAATAATCATTATCGTTTATCGTTAAAAAAATCCAATTTAATACTTTGAAATGTTTCTTTTAAATTGAATATAATATAGGATCAAGACAATTTAATTCAAGGCTGAATAACAAATTTATTTAATATATTTTTAATTACGGTAATCGTGGAACTTATTATTAGGAACTCAAAGTTAAGATATTAGATATCATTTCCATTTAATGTTTGCAAGTTCAGTGTTCAACATTGCTCAAATTGGTGAGTTTTATCAGATTTTCATATATTTACTGATTATTTAATTTCTAAATTTTAATTTTAATAAAATTGCTTGTTTAAAAATAAAAATATCGTTTTAATTTCCATGTGAGACTCAATCTAGTACATTTGAACTATTTTGTTAGCTTTTGACTACATTGAAAATTGAAGTAAAATTAAGAAATAATGAAATATTTGGTAAGTTTTTTATCGGTACTATTGATTCTTAAATGAATAATACTAATTGAAATTTTCGATAAAATACTAATAAGTTTGCAGTGATTTTGTTGACGACTATATTTATTATTTATTGTCTGGAGTTTATTACCACAAATCAAATGACAGATTTGACACAAGTTTTAATCACAAAAAGGACACCTTTTAATAGATTGTGTGCCCATACAGATGTTGATAATCTATTGATCTGTGAAAATAAGCAGGGAAAGACTTGGCGTTATTGGCTCTGGTTTTTACTG
This sequence comes from Oppiella nova, assembly GCA_905397405.1. Lineage (NCBI taxonomy): Eukaryota > Metazoa > Arthropoda > Arachnida > Sarcoptiformes > Oppiidae > Oppiella > Oppiella nova. Next base: position 2,794 of record CAJPVJ010004090.1, on the reverse strand, counting down.
AATATATAAAACTCTGCAAGGTAACTATTAAATCGGGTTTACTCTGTATTTAAACTATGTCTAAATAAGTATGTTAGTGATATTAATTACAGTGTTATCTAAATCGAGAACAAATTGCAATATTAAATGGCATTAATAGGAGAATAATAGACAACATTATAAACGTTTGATTAGAGAATAAATGTATTTTAGATGATTAATGAGCGTTAATGTCCTAAAAATACCTCATATATGACACTAGAATTGATTGATTTACAAAATAATGATTTGTTTATAGGTTGTGAAGTTGTCTAGCACAGTCATGCCATATATATTAATATTGTGTGCTTAAAATTGATGGACAGAATGGATATTAAATTTTTGCTATGAAGACAAACGCTTAACATTAATCTATTAACTGTCATAACGTATAGTGTTTTATAAACACAAATGATAGCCAGTTGATGCCCATTCAGTACAAAGTTTACAACAAACAGTAATTATTGGAAATTTGTATTTTAATTATAAATTCTTTGTGAAAAGATTTGAATTAAAATATTTACCAATTTTATATAAAATAAATTATTATTATTATTTGTCTACTTTCTTAATGAGATTTTAATGACACCTCTATTTGTACAGATAAAACTCATTAAAAATAGGATTATAATTAATGAATCCATCGTTTACTATTATAAATTTTATATTAAAGTGCTTTATTCAAATTAATACATCATTTTATTCCGGATATGATATCAAATTTATTAATATGAACTTCAATGAATTTATGCATAAAGTTTTTTAAAATTCAGACATAATAGTCGTCAAAAATTGTTTGTGTTAAAAATTCTATACTATATAAAAATATTATGAAAATACAAAATATAACTCACAAAAAATATTCACCGATTCCTGAGCTCTGAACTGACAACACTTTATGCTCGGGGCAAGTGGTGACTAACAACTAAACTATTTTACATTTTTCGGATTACTTCTCAAATTGATTTAAAGAAAAAATTTCCGCTACACTTGTTTACACCAAACGATATACAGAATTGCAAAAAATAAAACAAGAAATAATAGCTAAGCTTTCTATTGTTTATTAAGTATATGAATTGAATTCAATGTCTTAGATATGAAATATTTATTAATAAAATCGCTGATTCGTTAAACAAACTTGAAATGAATATATTTATAAAATATTATTGAATTATTTCATATAAAATATCCAATATATGCAAAATAGTGAGAAAGCATTACAGAATTCTCAAGAATTCAATTTAGAATGGATTATAACAAAGAAATAGATTTTATCTTGAATTTTAAATCAAAAGAAATAAATAGTACTTAAAGTGTTTTCACAGAATTCAGAGACACTGCATGTTAAATGAGTTTTCAAGCGATTAATCTCATTATTTGGGGATTATAGACATTATTTACAACGAATATCTCTCATTGTCAATGAAAATGCCTCCAAATAGAGTAACTGTAATCAATAAATTGAATTTGCATTCAATATACACAATACACTAATTCCTTATATTCTAAATCAAGAATCTTTATACCCGTAAATTATAAATTATAATCATATTTTAATAATTAACTATTTGACTATTTGAAGATTTAAAACATTTTTAATTTATTAGGTTATTAATTATTATTTTGTAGATTATAATGAAAATTAAATAAGGACTTGATCATAACTTATACTGTATTTTAAGAACTATCAAATGTATTCAAATATGGTGTGTTCCAACAGATCCGGAACACATGACCAGGGTATGCATTTTATTAAGATTTTATAAATCGCACATAAAATATTAATAAATTTCCAACATTTTGGTATAGTTTTTGTTGACATATTATTGTAAATATTTTAAATATTAATTGAAACTAGTTGCAATCCACTGGGACACCCATATATAAAATAATTAAAATATCCCAAAACTCGTATAAAAGTTTTATTATTTTAATGATTTTTTAGACAAACAATTGAAAAATTACAAAAATATTAATAACAAGACATCTTATGTTTTATGGTTTATAAACTAACCAAATTCTAATATATAATAAAAATTTGACAATAATAATAATCATTTGACAAAATATTGCATTTTATGAAATTTTGTGTAATGTGTTACAATTGATAGAAATTAAAAACATTTCAATTTTCAAACAAAATACTGTACAATCATATACTAGTATATTATGTGAGGCACAACAAACATAAAACTAAATTCTTTGTATAAAATATCTATTATTACGGAACAACACATTAAAACCATAAAATCAAATGAGATTTGCTTTTATCTTGTTTTAAAATCATTCATTAAATAACACAAACAAAACATTACTTAAATTCATACTTCAAATGTGGGTTTTAATAAAATTCTAAAAAATATATTATTGCAGTAAAAATCATTTGCCGTTAGGAATGGCATTCCCATTAGGGTTGTGCCACTTATATGTACCGTAAAACTTGAAGCCGTGAGCGATACAAAAGTCGTCGGCCTGTTTAGGGCCGCGGGAACCGTACGTATAAGGCAAGGGCTGAATCTTTTGGCTCTCAATACTGTGTAACAGTGGTGTGAATATACGCCAGGCCTCAGACAACTCGTCAGACCGGACAAAGTTGGCCGGAGAGCCCGCAAACACATCCATAATGAGTCGCTCGTAAGCGTCCGGAAGTATTGCCTCCTATTTGTGACAAATATTACTGTTATTATATAATTCTTGAAAAGTTATTACTAATTAACAAAACTAAAGTCAAATCAAATCGAAAACTATATTAATTGCATAATAATAACACAAATAA